>BLKM01000294.1:968265-1220530 GCA_013340265.1 Coptotermes formosanus
GATAGATAGATAGATAGATAGATAGATAGATAGATAGATAGATAGATAGATGATGGATGGGTGGATGGATGGAAGGATGGATGGACGGACGGACGGACCGATGGACAGAGACAAATAGGTAGATAGATATAGACAGACAGACAGACGGACAGGCAGGCCTACGTATGGATATAGTGACAAACGCTACTCGTTCTGTATCCTCTCAGTGAGATGTGAGACTTTCACAGCAGTTAATATTAAAGTGACTACATTCTGACAGGTATCGCCCTGTACTTTGGCACGCAGACACCGGAATTCCGCGCGTGCCTCTCGCCTCCATTGCTGTCGCCCTCCGACACGCTGTTGGTAACTCACTTTGAAACGCCACAGTGTCACATCCCACAGCACTGCACACTCAGTTGTCTTCCCGAGAAGTTAGTATCACTGGGTCGTTAGAAATCAGAACACGTGTCATGACACCATGTGGCATCCAACTTCGCACCGGTGGGTGGCCTTCGATGCTTCCACACACACATGCGTACATAAACACATTCAAAGCACTGCGATCGTAGAACACGCGTTCAGGAAATATTTCCTGGTAAAAATAAACACGTCAATGTGCATGACTTGAAGATATATAGGGGAGTGGAAGCACAGCTCCACACATTTACAGTCACAGCACTAGGTGGAGATGAGGAGTCAGCTTCACTCCCCGGCCGTTTTACCCCCGGACATAAGAGTTCCAGCCAAGCTTCAGATAGGTGACTGGGTGGGCCATACAGCCAGGCTGGATTCTTTGGAGGAATCTAACGAGCCCCTGACCGTTAAGCCCTTAGCGTAGTCATATCTTGGCAACGTAAACAATCCTTTTACTTGATTAAATCACCACGACAGTTTATAAAAGTCTTTTTTCCTCGTCGCGTGGAAGTACCACCGGCGCTGCATTTCGTCCACACAGTGTGCTTAGTTTAACTTTTTAAAGCCTAGCGGTAACTTTACGTACCACCAGGTTTAACATTAAAAAATTCTACGTGGTGCCCACATTGCGTTTATGTGTTTGGTACGGATCTCAGAACAAACAGCAACTTTTGCCTTATAAAATATTAAGAGATTGGTTTTTATAACCGAAGTGGAGAGTGTTTACAGCGCGGTACGCACTGGGTCCTTATATAAAACAGATACGCTTCGTCTTTAAAGGGTTAATCGTATTTTTCGTGTATCTCTTCCACAATAAACCGCGATCATTTCCCTGACTAATATTAACCGGTATTTCTATGTAAGGAAAATTCAGTATGTTTACTTTGAGGTAGGAAGTGAATTTATCTTACTTTAGTTTATATAAAGAAAAAGAAAACTAGTTTTTTTTTAGATTATCATGCTGCCTCGTGTGTTCTCTATGTCATATTTTAAGTCGTCTCGACCATTTTTACAAAGTGTTGCAAGAATATTTAATTTCAAACAAAAGAAATTAGGAACATGGTGGATGTGAGAACTTGTGAAGGGACAGCGATACGCAATGGGGTGAAACTTAAAGTTATGTCTGAAACCTTCAAACATGCAGAATCTGTAATTAATTAATAAATGCTTCACAACGACACGCTGTAAAAACCATAGCACTTACAGACATGAAGAAGGAAAAACGTGACTGAATTTTCGAGTTACTAGTACGCTGGTGCCCGGTGACCTGGGCAGGCTAGGAACACCCATTTATGTATTTACCGTGGAATCCCCGCAAACCGTGGTGGCAAGGCACTTCATGTACGCAGTTACTGTGGAAACCCCGCGACCCGAGAAGGGAAGGCACACAAATTTACTTAGTTCCCTTTGAAACTTCGCGACCCATGGGGCAAGTCACAGTTCATGTAAGTAGTTACTGCGTAAACACCGCAATCCGGGCAGGCAAGGCACACCCATTTACTGAGTTACCTTTGAAAACTCGCGACCCCTTGGGGCAAGGAACACTTCATGTACGCAGCTACTGCGGAAGCCCCACCATCCGGGCAGGCAAGGCACACGCATTTCCGTATTTCCCGCGGAAACCTCGCTACGTGGGCAGGCAAGGGACACCCATTTACGTAGTTACCGTGGAAACCTGAAGAATTTATACGCCTGTATATTATAAATTCGTAGCGGTGCTCGCAGGTATTGTGCAAACCCGAATAATGTGTATGTATGTATGTATGTATGTATGTATGTATGTATGTATGTATGTATGTATGTATGTATATTATACTGTCGTATTAGTGCCCGGCGAACCTCTACGTATTTAACGTGGCAACCCCAATTAGTCGTGTCCGTTACATACCATCCGCGCGTCCGTCGAACTAAATTCTATGTCTTGTCTTTCCCTGCCATCTGGTGGCGGTCCATGATACTCCAGTGTGGGAGTGTGACAGAGCCTGACAATGCTGCAGTGTATATAAGACGGGCTTCCTGCTTGCAGAAGGCAAACGGTTGAGGCATTCGAAGGAAAAGCCACACCATAAAACCCCATACCACGATTTAAGTTTTTTGTGGAGAAGGATCCCGCAGCAGACGCTACGGACGCAACGCAACCTTAAAGCTTCTTGTGCAGCCTTATGATGAAGATTATTATTATTATTATTATTATTATTGTCCTTTCCCTAGCAGTGGAGCACCGATGGAATGAAATTGACAGGAGAAGCCCGAAATACTAGGGGAAAACCTATCCTAGTGGCACTTTGTCCACCACAAACTCCACGTGTACTGACCCCGGCATCGAACCCGGGCCTCCGCGCTGGGAGGCCGGCGGCTAACCGCCTGAGCCATGGCACGACCTTAAATCAGAAGTTACACCAAATAGAACATTGTTTACGAATATTTCTTTGCTATTTTATATCTTTGTGATTAACCATTTAAAGACTGAGATTTCGCTGAATTATATAGTACAGGCTAAGTCCGTACCGCGCAGTAAACACGCTCCGTCTCAGTTTTAAAAATAAATCAGTTAATGCTGCGTAGGAAAATAATCTTTTTTTGTTCCGAGGTCCGTGCAAAACACGTAAATAAATCTGAAATATATTACAGGCTCATTTCGTACCGCGCAGAAGACACACCCCAATAGGATTTTAAAAATCAATCAGTTAATGTTGTACGGGAAACAATCGCGGTTTGTTCCCAGTTCCATACAAAACACGTAAATAAAACTGAATCATATTACACGCTCAGACCGTACCCGCAGAAACACAGTTCTCTGTATTTACGTCTCCTGACATCTTATGGATGTCTGTGGAACTCCAACGTTCTCATAGTTGTCTCCTGCCATCTGGTGGCGATCCATGGAACTCCAAGCATCTCCAAGCAAACGTTATTCAAATTATAACAAGATTTTTGAGCTCCTCTTTAAATATTTTTTACATGAAAATTATGCTTCAAGGGATCGACCAAATGTCGCAATTTCCCGTCAAATAACGCACTCGCTATTTATTTTCCTATCAGCAGTATACAGTCCGCTAAAAACATCAGGAATTATAGCTGTGAAGTTTTTATTCGGTAATAATTGCTTGTACTGATTGTCAGTATATTACCCGTAAAAAAACGTGTGGTAATTATACCACTTGAATCATTTTTATATACTTATTTGAAAACACATCCGTTCGGTGTTACGTGTAGTGAATACTATTGTTAAACTTACGACATGCATTCAAATTTGTTTAAGTGTGAGCACTCAAAATTTACAAAAACTTGCCAATTATCTTCTACATTTCTGCCCGTCTGCAAGTTACAATCCGACAACCGTCAAACTTCTTTCATTAAATTTTATACAAAGGCGTTTTATTGAAGTTTTTCAGTTTATTATAATTTCGGCTAATATTTGACGTCAGCACGTGACAGTGTACATGAACACCTACATGCGTTTCTGTTCCGTTGCAGAAGGCATTGCAGCAAACGTGTACTGGAGATGAGAATCAATCGAAGAATATTTGTAGGAATAGATTAACAACAGTTCCATTTTTAGGAAATTTTTTCGTAAATCAAAGGTTTTCGATACAATGCAAAGACAGAAATAGCAACTTGAAGTATTTTACGCATACATTCTTTAACTTTCTAAGTCTACGTACGGCAGATATAACAAAGGTTCTGAGAAGGATTCCTAAAGTAGAGTATTTAAACATTTCCATTTCCGCCTTTGTGTAAAAAGGATTGTCACTGGCTTATTCAGTAGAGTGCCTAGGTAGCCTATCGGCAATGTAGGCTACGTCTTCCTGCAGGAAAAATGGATTCCTGCATTCTGTAAAACATCGGCAACAGATCTGACGTCTACACAGCATATTATAGAATGCAGCTCGGGGTTTTTTTTTTCCCGAATCAAGCGGCCGTGGCGTGAAGCGGACAACTTATTTCAGTTTAGTGCAGAGGTTAAGAGGAGTTACACCCCCTTTCTCCCATATTACTTCATAGTGTGGTGCTTAATTAAGCAAAGGGAAATTTAAATTTTACTTCTACAAATAATGTCTCGGAACAATTTCAAAACACTTGGCACTCGAATTATTTAACGCTAACAATTAGGCCGTTCGCAAATACAGACTGAGTGAAGATACTAGTGTCAGGTCCCAGGGCGGCATTGCCGCTATGCTGACGTGATGTGTCCAGCAGTGAACTGCAATGAGCATCGGGGTCGACAGCTTTGTTTGGTGGGTGTCCGCACGTGACCAGGTTGCGAGAGGTACAATGTGCCAGGACACCGAGGACGTCTTCCTAGTAAACACTAATCAACACTTCGCAGTTAGTAAGCGTTTTTGTGTTGATATCGATGGTTGCGCAGAACAAGTCGAGGGTTCATTAAAGACACTGTCACTAAGACCGGTAAGTGACAAACTAGTAAAATGTGAAATAGGGAGGTTGTAGTCTAATTTGAGATATTACCCCCCCCCCCCGCGCTTACCTTTCAGGAGCTGAGCAAAACCACGAAAAGCATCAGTCAGGATATTGTGCCACCGTTGAGGTTCGAACTGGTTCCTCCCAGATGAAAGTCTAGAGTAGTGTTTCCCAGATTTTTTTGTTTGCGGACCTCCTTTGGTTTCGAAAAATAACCACGGATCCTTATATTCTTGTTCACATAGATATAGTGTCCGGATGATAGGTATCCAACATTAGAAATATATATCTCGTAACTGATTTTTTATAGGTACTAATACATAACAGGGGCACGCGGTAGCGCAGTGGTTGAGGGACTGCGCTACAAACCGGAAGGTCGCGAGTTCGATTCCCGATGGTGTCATTGGAATTTTCCATTGACATAATCCTTTCGGCCGCACTGTGGCCCTGGGGTCGACTCAGGCTCTAACAGAAATGAGTACCAGGAGTATTTCCTGGGGGGTAAAGGCGGCCGGTGCGTATGGCTGACAACCTTACCACCTTCATGTGCCGATTGTCTGGAAATCTGGGAGCCTCGACCTCCTAGAACCCTAAGGGTCTATCCATCCCTGTAATGGGACTGCTTTCCCTTTACCTTTTACTAACACATAACAGCAGCACACGTAATCAGGCATTGCACAGTTTGACGTTAATTAAAACGACTCGCTCGCCTCGTGGGTACAGCAAGTTTCTTAATTAGATATTCTGACGGTCGTGCGAAATAAACACGTCGCTAATTATGCAAGTTCCTTGAAGTTGTCCCTGTCCACGCCATGAAAGCATGTAGGGAGAACAGAGGTATGTGTATGGCTCCACTCATCCTCAGCGTAAGCACTAAATGAAAGTTTGTGGACAATTTCACGCCCCGACGGCTTTATCCCCTGGAACGAACCCGCATACCCACTGAACCAAAGCCTCGATGGACCACAGAGCAGGAATGGACTGTTTTGGAGAAAAAAATCTCTTTCCCCTGAAAAAGAGAAGTTAGTAAAGAGACAATGGGTAAAAGAATGGATTAAAATGAGCAAAGAAAAGACAAAGTAGTAAAGAACTATAGAAAAAGGAGCACGACGGAAAGGAAGGAGAAATGCAGTTTTGAGAGAAGGAATTTAGTGAAATGAAATGGGACGAAATACGGAAAGGAAGAAAGGGTTAAGGGAAGAAATAAATAGACACAGAAAGAGAAATAATAAGGGGAAGAGAGGAACACTAGGCGAATCTCTGTGTAGCATGTGACCTTCAGCCTGCACGTTGGTAGCACATATAGAATGGCCTGGCATGTTTATTGCGTTAAGGTGCGCGCAATGCGGAAGTAATCGTGGGATATAAAGAGTGCGTAAAATTACAAACACTTGCTGTTAGTATACATCGGTCTAGGACGCTGTGCAAAGACTGCAGTGAAAAACAATACTTAGTGTTACTCTGTGAACGCGTATGTGCTTGGAGATTTCAATGCAAGGTTAGAAGGAGAGCATCAAACCGTTTGGTTTAAGGTCTGAAACTTTTCACATATTCATGGCGCAAGGAACAACAAAAGCAAAGTACCCAATTAAATAATTCAGTAAACTGAACAAACTTCCCAAACAAATATTCCTAAGAACAGGTAACCACAGTAGAATTCGAATGAAGAAAAACCGGCGCCAGTTGCATAACAATTACAAATCACCTCACTAAGGCTAATACGCGTGTTGTTCCTCCTTATGTTCATTGTAGGTTTGTTCTAGTCACCACTGCCCAAAATTCTGTCCAAGAAAATTTTATATGCATTTTTTGTTTCCCCCATAAATTTTGGTCCTTTGAAACTTTCCTGATTGAGCTGCCATAATAACCCTATAAAACCTGAATAAATTACTTACACCCTTGATGTGGAAAAAAGACCGCAGTGAAACATTTCACATAACATTCCATTTTCTTCACTTACTGAACCCTTCTGAAGGCCCTGTGTTCAGAAAGATTCAGTAAGTACAAAACATCAAGTGTCTGAACACAAGGTGTTCAGACACTTGATGTTTTGTACTTCAGCAACGTTAGAGGACACGTTTTACAGCCACACAAAATTGAGTGATGGATGTATTTTCCATGCACGCAATACGCATGTATATATTTGCATTATTTTGAAACTTTAGTGAGTTGGCTACAGTTATTAACACAAATGACAGTACCAGAAACAATTCAATTGAATTCAGTTCACTTCAATGGGTATTTATTAACGCAGGCTTAACAGTATAAGTACCTACTATAAAGTAGCAGCAGCAGCAGCAGCAGCAGCAGTAGTAGTAGTCGTAGTAGTAGCAGTAATTTACGAACTAGGCCCCGTGGCCTTTTCAAATTCAAAATTAATTTTTAAATGTCTGCACCTTCTAGAAGTACGTATATTCGCACACGTTGTACACACGTTTGACCAACCAAAGGCCTCTACTTGTACAGAAACGTCCGGCGGGCGATTCGGAGCCGTCGTCCCCGGTTTCGAGAGGCAGGAAAGAATACACGCCTCCGACCGCAAGGGGCGTCGTAATGACAGGGATGCTGCTGCTGCTGATGATGATGATAAGCTAAGTTGGGCACAGCACACACAGTGCGGGAAGTGCTAATGTACAAGCACTAAAGAGTTTAATATTGCAGACAGCGCTATATGCACCATTAACAGTACGTGCAGAATAGCTGCGGCACTGTGTACCCTAGAAACATGGTTTGTTTCAGGTACATAGGTGTGAATACCCTGCATAAAGGGGATGATGATGATGATAATAATAATAAGTTTGTCCGATAGGAACGTAACGAACTGAAGAATGTGTAGTTACTACCATAAACGCAAACATCACTAAGTCTAGCTACTTGCCATAGATTAATACTGTCACGAATGCCTTGTAGTAACTGTATCAGTTACAATGTATGTACGCTATAATACCCGCACACGTCATGGAAGAGTGACAGGTGCCACTACAAACAATGGTACGCTTGTCGTGATGAGTTGCGGTAACCACAGACACAGCATGCATACGCACCTGTCCGATCGGGTCACACTGATGTGCCTTTCACCGTGTCCAGTGACGCTCTGAGTTAAGGCGTCAGCCGTAGCCTGTAACCTGCAGCGCCAAGAGTGAGTGAGTTTCGACTTCAGTTGCTCCTGTTTGATGACGATAGGCTGACTAGTAGATCCAACTGACGAAGAGGTGGGCGTGGTGGTAACGCTGAAGGCTTAGGTTTCGGAGGTGCCTGCTTCGAATCTCGCCCTGATCATCGGCTATCCTAGCGGACGTTTAAAGTGGTATTCCTCAGTCCCTACAGACAAATGCTGTGATACCTCGACGAGCTCACTTCTGTCTTCTTTCAGACGGAGCCGAACTCCGTTATAACGTCATGAAAGGGACTGAATATTTTGTGTCGTTATAAACGAGTGTTGTTTTAAGCGAGCAAAATAATGTTACGTTTAACAGTGAGGAATCAACTTTTACCACAGAATATATGACACTATAGATGAGATATCGTATAAAACGATGTCGTTATAACCGGGTTCGAATGAATTTCAATTTATCATTCATGGGCCCTTCCGTAATTAGACTATATGGCGTCAAACACTGATAAGGAGTAAAATAAACCACCAAAAGAAGCAGCTCGGATTGTAATTTCAAAGACAAGTGACTGGTGAAAAATAAATGGGAAAAGATGTGGAAAGAAGCGGTTGTTGTCAAAAGTTATGTACAGCCCTGGTACTTGCCTGGAGGGGCTGCGGAAAACAAAAGACAACTCCGGTCAGGATAACCGGTCTCCGGGCTGAGGGTTGAAACCGGGATTTCGCAAATAAGAAGCAGGAAAAGTAGAGAAAAAAATGCGTGTCAGATTCAGTATTGATTAGGACATTCCAAAAGCAGGTGTTCACCACTACTGGCAGGAAGGAGCGTGGTAATTACACTGCAGTTTGTCTCAATAATTGTTAACTAACTAATTAATATGGGGGTATTTTATGTTTGTCTGATGTGAAGGTTAATCAAGCTGGAATATTGTAACAAAGTGACCTAAGCAGCAATCCATCCTTTCTCCGACGGCGCAGATGGGTCCGGATCAAATTTCAAAAAAGAAAAGCAGATCCAAAAGCGAGTCTTAGAGGTATGGCGCAGAAGGATGTGACCTTCAGACCAAGGCCATCTACTTGACGAACGAATACGTTTTGAAAGAGAGGTGAAACTAATTACTGATCCCAACGATCCGACAGACTGTAGTGTGGGGGCAACAAATGTTGTGCTTTCAGCAAGTGTTCCATTGTGGTAATGCCAGCTGGCATTGCAACTGGACATTTGTAAAAAAATTACTGCACTTCAAAAATAAAAACCTCACTGGCCTTGAAATTTGTAGAAAGACAGTCACTAGAACGCTAGAACGCTAAACTTGATAGTATATCGATATGCACTAAGCGGTTCTGCTGTCTAGAGGAACTCCTTCCGTAAAGTATGACACGGCAATACCGACTCAACCTGCTGTTACCTTCTGCTCCTATTCGTAGGTAGCACAAGCTGTCTAGCATACATAACGGTAGAATAAGAAGCAAACTGCTGGGGTGGTACCGTCTACACGTGTGCTCGGGAGGTATCTGGTTCGGGTTTTGACCGAGGGACCGGTAACAAAAGTCTTCTCGTGGTATTTCGCAGTCACTGCAAGCAAATGTCACGACTCTCTCCTTCCAAAGCCCTGCCAGTTCATCGTGCAATGATCATCCCACCTTCCACGCTATGTAGTATGGGACATTGTCTACAGCACATAACGACAAGTTATTATGTGAATATGAATGTGCTTTATTTTGTAAAAGTGAAATTAAACTTTCACAAACTTTACTGCATAATTCTTGGAAAACTTGACCTCTTGGAAATAAATGGAGTCTGGTGGAAATTTGCGTTTCCCGGCATGACACAGGAATAAAACCAGGATATCTCCGAAAGTAACGGCCAGTGTCAGAGTTAGGAAAAGCCTGAATTTCCAAATCGAAATTAAAAACTAATTTCGTCGTCAGCAACTCGTTTTAAGAACTGGGCGAATCGCACTAGTGTGGTAGAACAGGCGTTATGAACCCGCAGAAACATCAGACTGCTGCATAAATCTGCAGAGCGAAACGGAAGCTTAGGAATTCGGCAAGCAGTTAATAAGAACTGGACTTAGGGATGTTAGCTGCGGACTTAGAGCAGCGGTATTCAAACTGTGTTCCGCAAGCACACTTAGGCTCTACTCTGCAATGAAAGCGGAAAATGTAACTTTGTTCATCTTTATTGCGCTTCCTGTTTTCCTCCTTATTTTGCGCACAATCGGTGCTGCGTTTATTTTTAGTGTGGATCACCATTAACAATGTTTGTTTTCGAACGCGTATACCAATATTTTGCTTCTTTAATTAAAAGTTTGTGTTTTAAAATTCTTTTATTTTTGCATCCCAAAATGTACACTTTAACTGTAGGGGTTTCCACGAAAATCCAAATTTAGTTACGAGGTTCAAATTAAAAATTTTCAGACCGCTGATTTAGGCCTATCGTGAAAATCCCTTGGTTGTTTGTTTCAATCGCAGTTTTTACGCTACCTCCCGTAGCCAGGATTTACAATTGCATTCTGAAGCGCTGTTGGTGCGAACAAACTGGCTTCTGGGCTGTGACGCCGTGTAGTCTGATGGCTATGTACCGTCGTGATACGCTTGCGTCCCGCTGTTAACGTATTAAGAATTAAGAGAACGAAAAAGAAACTAAAAAGAAAATAACACAGAAAGAAAAACAGGGGAATGAAATGGTGATGGAAGTCACAAACATGTCAAGGAAGAAATACAGACGCACAGATAGAAACACAGAAGAAGAATGGAAGGAAAAGAAGCAAGGACGGCAATCAATACATAAAAAAGGTAGAGGAAGAAGAAAAGAAGCAACGTACGTAAATAATAATAATAACTGTGAAATCTGAGTTTCATAGGGCAATGGCTTTGGATATTAGATGCTGCCTTCTGGGAGGTCACAACCCTTGTCGGTTAGACAGGTGCCAACATTTCGGAGGGCCTACTGTCGTGATCTTCAGCGCTGAAGAGTAGCGAATATGGAGTTAGCAGATTCCTCCAAAAAAGCTGCCAATTTTCTATCAAAACACAGGGCGTTCACACCCCAAAATCAACATTTTAGTTTTCAAACCATTATTCACTAATCGTCCTGTCATTTGTTGCTATAAACCCTCAGTTATTAACAGTATCCTTAAATTAAGCAAAATAGATTAATCTCGTACCAGCAATTTGCGTGCATTTTTCATTTCACAGTTATTTTGTATTTTTGTCATCTCTGTATACGATCTGGCGTGTTCAGGACCAACAACACCCAAAGCCGTGTCTTCTTTATAAGGTGTCTGGTGTGATAAAAACAAGAAAGTAACGCGAATACTAATGCGCGCCTTAAACACGTCACGAGAGCGAAACCAGTTTATACGCTGGCGGCCTTCACTGTCAGAAAACACAGCCTTATTTTATACGTGCAAGTAATGCGTCTTAAAGTAAAGGGAACGAAGAATGAGAAACGTTTTGGTGACTGGGATAGAGAGGAATGAAAATCCATCAACTGGATCACAAATTGGAAGGGAGCAGACACAATGTCAGTGCAGTTACTTCACAAGCAGCAGTTTTACGTAACTTCAAAGTGTGGAATGGAGGAAACAATCGCTACTTATCCCAAGCATTTTTACACTGCTTTGGCAACATGCTTGTGTTTTTTAACGTTAATGCGTGGTCTACTCTCATTAAATAGTTAAAAATAGAAGGCAGCCGAATTTTTAAGCTGTTTTAAATTGCTCTAGGTAATTGTCAGATATATCAGCTCTTATTTCGTGTCTAACGTTTCATTTTTATCGCCATGCAAAATGTGTTCAAATATTTCACCGCAGTCACTGTTTCCTTTTAAGAAGAATGTGCTGAGAATAACTGGGCCCAACAGAGAGAATGTGACAGGAAGACGGAGAAAAATGTATATTCAGAGGTTCGCCATTTTACTGTTCATATAGTACTACAGAAATAAAACCAAAAGGATTATGTGGGATAGGCACATAGCACGCATGGGAGAGATGAGGAAAGGCGGCTCCTCAGTCTGCCTTAATAAGGATTAGGGAACCTCTACGGCACACAAGGCGAAGGCGTGAATTGGACTGCAGCACCGCAGGGGGGGGGGGGGGTGCGGGAAGAAAGAAAACGAAACAAAAATACTGCATCACCACCTGTTGACTTGTTGGGTATGTATGAATACACATACAGATCATACTATATAGATACTTCTGAGTTTTGTTTATAAGATGAGAATAAATAACTCACCCCACCCCATACTGACGGTTATGACTGTAACGGATTTCATACGGACAGTATCATTAACCCAAAGCAAATATCTAAATACATAATATATGACATATGTAATAAGGTTCTAAGACATTTCTCGCTATAAAAATCAGGCACTCAAAAAAAAGGCACCTTATGTCAATAGGCACAGCAAGACGAGTTCACACGTTTTCACTCCTTTATCTTCCTTTGTTCTTGACACCGGATAAGGTCTATGTATTCAAAAACTATCTGCCCTTCTGGGGGCCCGAGACCACCTTAACACAGCGTCTCTGTCTGGAGTGAACAGTCGCTCGCTTCTTCTGGCGTCCTATTACTGGCACATCTTCAGGTAGCTGTTGAACTTGCTGAGTGTCACAAAACTTCGCACCATTGGCATGTTATCAGGCACTGTGTGATCATACCAGCAGGTGTTAACGTATCGCTGAGTAACACAACATGCTGTGCCATTGACGCTCTGTGACAGCAGCAGCAGGTGTTACTTACTGCTCACTGGAATGAAATGTCGCACCACAGGTGCACTCTTCAGGAAATCCGTACTCAAATCCAGTAGATGACGCGCAGAGTCTAAGTAGTAGAAAATAAGCCAGGCGAGGAACAAGTAGAAGAGTGCGCTCCACACACGGTCCACGACATACAGGCTGTGAACATAGGCACTGTTAGTTCTTCTTCTGTTAGTACATAGGAAACAAGAGTTTGATATGTAAGTCCTAACGCCTGTCTTCCTCAAGCAGGTATGTTGGCAGCTCTGAAGTCATTCATTTTCTGCATTATTACTAAACAGAGTTTTCCAAGTAAACTTTTACGCACGCACGCACACACACACACACACACACACACACACACACACACACACACACACGAGAGCCCGTTTTTATTGTGTGGTGACGGTTTTACTGACTTTATCCATCGTCCGAAGAGTAAAATATTCAAAAATTAAAAATTAAAATCACGACGTTTCGGAAGCTGGCTCTGCTTCCGTCCTCAGGTGGAGGGGGAGAAGAGAAGAACACCTACTCAGTTGGACCCCTTTGACAGAGTTAGCCTCCATCGCCACACAACATTATACACCATCATCAAAACCTTTTCGAATTTATCCCGTTTTTAATTGATCAGTGTGGTAAGGTTATCAGCCATTTAAATCCACACGTGCCGCCAACCGCAGTATGAAAACACTGTGTTTTGCCTGCACAAGACACTTGCGCTTTTCGTATAATTCTCCCAAGGGTTGTCCCTATCCATGGAACGAAGGCAAATATGGGGATCAGAAATATAACTCCACTCATTCTTAATCTTGGCACAAGATGACGGTTATTAACTTCACGCCCCGGCTGCTTTAACCCCAGGAAATATCCCGGTACCCACTGAATACGACGATCGGTGGGCCCCAGAGCTGGTCTGTACTTTTGGAAAAAAGAAAAATCTCTTGCCCTTACCGGGATTCGATCCCCGGATCGTCCAGCCCGGAGCCAATCGCTATACCGAGTACACCACTCCAGATACATAATTCTTACCATAAACAAACGTCACTGCAGCATACAACATTAAAATGTTCGTTTTTGTAATGGACATATTTTATTTTTTCTGAAGTAGGAAGTCAATGTTACGTGGTTTATATAAATATCAGGTTGAAGATTTCGTTTTTATTCGCGAAGCCCCCTGCTGTTGTCTACTTGCCCATTTCAAAATCAACGCACTGTTATGATCAGTGCGTTTTGTTATGGCCAACAGAGCACCGGCCCACGTGTTAAGGAAACCTTAAGAGACGTCAATATTCTTATTTTTTGTCTCACTGCTGCAATTAAATCAGTGTGAATTTGACAAGTCCTGCTACCGTCACCTCTGTATAGGATTTCTAGTTTCCCTTTGTCTTCAAGCAAATGCTAAGATATTTTCCTAGTTCGTATTTGTCAAGCAGCAATCCCGATTAAAGTTAATCTAAATCAAACCTGAAGCCGCGGACCTTATCAAATTATACAGTTAAACGCCACATAAATCTCCCACTGTCTCGCGTAGCCATTTCACAGAACTTCCACCCAATATGAATCAAACTTCATATTGGATAGCTTCCACAGTCGTGTCGCCTTCGGCTTTGAACGTCCCCATGATCATTCTGTCTCGCTTTTCGGTATTGAAAAGGACGCGCGTATTTCTCTCTGTCAAAAAAACTTACATCTTCAGGTTTCTTCTACAACGTGGAAGAGAGCTGAGCGGTTCTTTGAGGCAGTACTGTCTCGCTCCCAGCACCGTATTCGCAATGAACTCATCGTCATCAATATCCTCAGGGTTTAAGAAGAACATCTCGCCATCCGTGGGGTTCAGCTGTTTTCGTAGCGCCCAGAAATTGGAGCTGCCGAATATCCACTCTCTGGTTGTGAAGTACTGGAGAAGGTTGAGGCCATCCAGAATCTTATACTGCAGGCGAACCATACTGCAAAGTTAAGACTTCACAATCTCTCTCTCAAAGATACATTGCAGGCGAACCATGCTGCAGCGTAAGGCTTTACAATCTGTCTCTCAAAGATACATTACAGGCGAACCACGATAAAACGTAAGGCTTTACAATATGTTTCTCAAGGATACATTACAGGCGAACCACGATAAAACGTATGGTTTTACAATCTGTCTCTCAAAGATAATTACAGGCGAACCACGATACAACGTAAAGCTTTACAACCTGTCTCTCAAGGATATATTTTTGTATGATAATTTGGACGCCACTTGCTGATGAGCATGCTATGTAATCTCACTCCTGTCATGCGTGCTCCATGTCA
Source organism: Coptotermes formosanus (assembly GCA_013340265.1). Classification (NCBI taxonomy): domain Eukaryota; kingdom Metazoa; phylum Arthropoda; class Insecta; order Blattodea; family Rhinotermitidae; genus Coptotermes; species Coptotermes formosanus. The sequence continues at coordinate 983,230 of BLKM01000294.1, forward strand.
CGGCTGTCTTATCCTACGTGGATTAATCAGCCTCGTAATTTGAGGTGCAAAATAATACCTGTGATTAAACACTACACAACTTAGTACACAAAAGTTGTTAAGTCGCAAATATGTTTGTTTTTCTCCAACATGTGTCACCTCTCGTCAAGGAAATCAGTTAAATTATTGTTTGAAGTAACAAAGGTGTGAATATTTTCATAAGTACAAACAAAACACCCACTGACAGCACACATGCTAATAAAAGTTAACTGGAATACTAAAAGCGCTATGTAAACTCCATCTCAGATGGTGCGTTAGTGTTTAATCATCATTGTGAGTTGAAACTTGTGAATTTTTCGATGAGCGATTCTTTTTCCAAAATAAGTGGGTAAAAATACTACTTCCGTTAAAAATTACAGGTAGAAAATTATGAACAGACGAAAAATACATACAAAATTTTGACAGGAATGACTGAAGGGAGAGAACACTTGTCAACGCTACGGGCAGACAAGAATATGTTAACAAGAATTTTAAAGAAATAAGCAATGCACGAAAGGATTTCATTTGTCTGGTTCAAATATGGTCTAGCAGTGGACAGTTGAGGGCAAAGTAGTGAAACTTTTGGTTCCATAAAATTCACGGGGAGAAAATGCCTTGTCCAGATGAGCGACTATTTCCTTTTTAACGTGGACTCTACTCTACAGAAAAATTGCATCTTTTATATGTGTCACATTTTTCCATTATCATGCATTACTCACAATCTTTTCTGCCCGAAAATCAGCAACAGGAAGTCGAGGAAGTACGCTGGAAGAAAGTGCAGGAAAATGACGCTGAGATTGTGCATCAGTATGCTACTGCGGATGCTGCCGTCAGGGTACCATATCGTCATCTCGAACGGGGTGTCGTGTACGGCTTTGCGTCCCTTTTCCAACACGTCCTGCCACGTGATACGCTTAGCGGGAGGCGTTGTTATGTTGAACACTGGAATATCACTGGACCTGGAGCAGAGACACAACCCAAGCTTTAAGGTAATCATTTTATTGGGCGGGGGGGGGGGGGGGCTTGCTGCTCTTCCAAGTACTCATACCACTACAATGGTCGGTTGTGCCGCCCCCCAGAACCTGTTAGGTCCCCTTTATGAAGAGCCCAGATTGCCAGATTGCACTGTCGTAACCAACAACACCTTGATCTAGGGCCTTTCGATACGTGTCGACCCTAACGATGCGAACCTGAAGAGGCAGTGCCCACGGAGGATGTTACAGTCCGTCTGTCAACAATCCAGACTGCATTGCCAGATATTACACGTTCCTCATCCAGACCCCCCCTTAATGTCTATAACATCTAAACACGCACATGTGAAGGTATCTGGTCTACGCCCACCCAAGCTTGGTTACTGGAAACGTCTGCGCAAGGCACAAAGACGCACAATATTTAGACGCCACCGGTTAAAAACTCAGTCTCCGACCTACAGCTTTGTGTCCACAGGCGGTTGCTACTTCGGCCATTTCCTTCAAGGCCTTTCAGTGAAAGACTTCGACTGACTACAACGCGAATTTAGAAGGCTGTGAATGCATGACAGGCGAAGAAAGCCGTCCTTCGGGATGGAGTCAGTCAGTTGAGTGGCAGAGGGACATTCCACACACAGCTTCAGTTACTCCAAGTGTGACACGGTGTAGGTCCTGTCTGCAGTATGAAGGACTAAATACGAGTGCACATATTAACCGTTAGATACACTACCGCTCGCAGTAACCCCGGTGATATTATGTGGGAGTGTAACCCTCGTATTTTGGAGCACAGGGGTATAGCCTAATTGTATCTTGTAAAGACGAATGTTCCAACAGATATACTTACTGATCGCTCTGTGTCAACTGGTTTCGATCCGACGTGTTGCGTGTTCTGACGTTAACACACTGCTCCACTATTGTGCTTTGTAAGAAACTGTGTTACCCAGAATCCTCGTATCGCAGTCCTTCCCTCTTCTACCTGCTCACAGCAGGTGTCGAGGTTGTTTATTTGCACTTGATCGCACTCAGACACACACCACAGTCGGTAGGACTCCTCTGGACGAGGGATCGGCCCGTCACAGAGACCTCTACCTGACAACACAAACACTGTACAAGAGACAAACCTCCATGCTCCCCGGTGGGATCGACCCCACGATCCCAGCACGCGCTCGGCCGCAGAGACCTCTACCTGACAACACAAACACTGTACAAGAGACAAACCTCCATGCCCCCCGGTGGGATTCGAACCCACGATCCCAGCACGCGCTCGGCCGCAGAGACCTCTACCTGACAACACAAACACTGTACAAGAGACAGAAACATCCATGCCCCCCGGTGGGACTCGAACCCACGATCCCAGCACGCGCTCGGCCGCAGACCCACGCCTCAGACCGCGCGACCACTGGGATTTATAAACACGCTGTATTTTGGAGACGATTCATCCAGTGCATGAGACAGCAAGTCCTCCCGCCATCTGGTGAGCAGAGCTGAGGACATTGCTGTTGGCGTTTTGACAGTAAAGCTGTGTGGCAGCAAGAAACTACTCCAACAGAAGGCCACTTGTCTGCAGAAAATATGAAACGTTCGCCTGAAAAGATCACATGGAAACATGTTCGAAGAAATACAGACAGGCCCCAGTAGTTTCGAGTTTAGACTGGACGAAGTTCTGGCATTTTTAAAACCAGATTCTGGTACAGGGACAAACATTGCTTACCGCTATGATAAGTGATCCAGTACTGGCATACCGAACACGCATATCGACACGGACACGGCGTCAGTGTGTACAGAACTCGTTAGGAAACGTGCACATATCGCAACACGCCGCGCACGTTCGTTCTGCTAGTCTGCTGGGATCGGCTATCCAGAACCCTGATATGCGTAATTACGTAACAGTGACGCAAATTACGTCGCAAATATCGAACACGTGTACTTGTTGGGATAGGCGTCATTGTACAATCGGCAAAACACTGTTTAGCAGCGTTATTTGTCACGACAAGGTGGTTAGGTGCAGCCAGACACAGTGCACAGCAGCGATCGGCTGTAAAAAACCGTCACAGAGTTGCCGCACGGCCATTACTACAAGATACTCTTCGCCCCTGGTGTCTGCACAGTCGGGCGGTAGCGCTACACGGAACCGCGTGCCGCGTTATCCTAGTCGACGCCCTACACGTGCTGACATGTTTCGATGTCAACAGCAGCGTCTCCGTCAAATAGGAGGTGTAACACATGCGGAACTTGTGAATGCAGGATCGCCAACGGACTGTACGGACACAAGAAGCTGAACACGCCATAATTGCAGCTGCGGAACGACAGAGGTAAAGAAGGCCTACCTTACTATACATTATAAAGCTATTCGTCCTACCTGTTTTGAGATGTTCCTATGGACCAAGCGATCACCATCAGCCCGTTGATAGCCATGTCCACGGGTATAACTTGAGCACCATAATCGCCCTTGCAGTACATAGAACGTATGACTCCTTTTCCACCCCCCACCAACAGTCCAATAGGGCCGTTCAGACTGTCCACCCAGCCAGGCATGGGTTCCTTCCATGCAGGGACCACTGCAAACAGGACAACAGCGTGAAAAATTTCACCACAACCACGTGTACTTAAAAATGTTTCCGGAAACATGAAAGATATTTACAGTCAAATATTATCAGAGTAATTAGATCACGGAGGGTGATAACTGAGCGTGCAGCACGTAAGCACGTAACGTGTAGATTAGAAATTGCGTAGAAATTTCAGTCGGAAGCGGAAAGAGAGGGGCAACTTTCAAATATACGTGTAGGTGGGAGGGCAATGTAAAACCTGAACTTTACAAAATGGGACGTCAGGGTGTGAACTCAGCTCCTTTGGTTCAGGATGGGGTAAATGGCAAGCCCTTATAAAGGCTGCAATGAACCTTTGGGTTTTATAGGGGGCGGAAATTCCTTCAGTAGCTGCATGAGTAACCGACTGTCAAAAACGGTTCTCCTTTATGTGGTTACTTGGTTTTGACAGGATACAGGGCAAGTTACATGTCGCTACAATTGTTACACCAGCCACTTCAGGCCACCGCAGTGTGACAACTGACAAGTGTCTTCCGGCTGTGTTATGTCTTTTCCTTTGTTTAATGTGCTCCATGTCCGTGCACTATATTATACAAAAACACTAATCACCAACAAATGCACAAAGAGAGTTTTGTCATCAATCGTAACACACTCCTGCATGTTTCGACCCTGCTGGATCATCTTCAGGGAGAACTTTTTTGTTATCGTTACACTAAGGTTGCACTTTATAGTTGAGTGAGAATGTGCTGTTGACTGTGTACTGAAGGCGTGAACTCTCTGTGATCCCGGCTTGCACTGCAAAAGCTGGGACCACAGAGAGTTCATGCTTCCAAAAACAACGCAGTACACAGTCAACAGCACATTCTCACTCAACTATAAAGTGCAACCTTAGTGTAACGATAACAAAAAAGTTCTCCCTGAAGATGATCCAGCAGGGTCGAAACATGCAGGAGTGTGTTACGATTGATGACAAAACTCTCTTTGTGCATTTGTTGGTGATTAGTGTTTTCCTTTGTTGTCTGTTTTATTTCGAACTTACATACAAAACAGCAGAATTGCAACAAAACGTGATACAAAGTAGTTAGTTTTTTTTTTCATATTGTGGTCTTCTTGGTTACCCGTATAACAAACACTGTGTATATGTAGGTGGGCACCAATGTTTTGGAGGAAGACGCAGCCTCCGTCTTGAGGGCATCACAGCCCAAATATTGATCACCGCTGGCGCCTCATATCCCATGCAGTTACAAAGATATTTCGGTAGGTAGGAGGCTATTAACACTTCAGAAAAGCCTGATCTACCCTGGAGTTAGAAGTTGCCTCCCTCAGCAGCGTTACTACCTGGCCACAAAACTGCAAGAACTCACATCCACAAGACCATAATTTTTGTATTTATAGCCACGAAAACCTGAAGATTGTATCACTGTTAATTACTAAATCGGTATTTTTATACATGCTTTCAAACAGCAGACAAATCTGTCACTGACAACTAATGTCTCTCCAGCAATAGTCACTGGAGGTCCAGGCACAGTGTTTTGGCAACCCGCTGACAAGTGACATACCGATGCACGGTCTCGCTATGACGACGGGCATGTCCGGGAACTCCTGGCTGACAAGATGTTCGGCCAGCCGCTTGGTGAAGGTGTAGGTGTTGGGGTGGGGCGCCATCAGCCTGCAACATGAACACTGATTGGGCGGACAAGCAGCACAAATATTGTACGTTCACAACACATACTAAGCACGTCATGTAATATCGTCACTACAGCATTAATCAGTCAATAATTATTGTACCCAATAACAATAATCAGTCAAAACTGTAGCCTATTTAATGTTCAACATCCCCGTTGGCGTATGTTTCAGTTCTCACAAACAATCAGTCACAGCGAATTCTGTTTGTATCTCTTTATTTGGAGATTTTGAGCTACAAGTTTCGGCCTGTTATGGCCACCATCAGGCTGCTCTAAAAAACTTGAACATCGAAACTCTACTTTCGGAAAGGGAAGGCCTTCCTCTTCACAATGGGGTTAAAATATATGGCACTGTGTATGTATATAAAATATAATAAAATGTGTGTGACATATATAGTACAAAAGATGAAAGGTGTGTCAACGGTCGGCCGTAAGATGTGTAACAATACGTTACGGCTGACCGTTGATACACCTTTCGTCTTTTGTAGCTATATATGTCACACACATTTTATTATATTTTATATATATACAGTGCTGTATATTTTAACCCCACTGTGAAGAGGAAGGCCTTCCCTTTCCGAAAGTAGAGTTTCGATGTTCAAGTTTTTTAGAGCAGCCTGATGGTGGCCATAACAGGCCGAAACTTGTAGCTCAAATCTGCAAATAAAGAGGCACGAACAGAGTTGGCTGTGACTGATTTTTTGTGAGAATTGTAGCTTATTTATGAAAATAAATTAGCAATAGATTAAATTCGGGGGATGTTTGCTACTATTCAGTTAAAAATCTTTCACATTCCCGCCTACTATCTGAAAATGTAAGCATTAACATACAAAAAACACAATGTCGCCTGCTGTCAGACCTGCGTGTGCAGCTTGGTCCCTGACACTACTGTAAGAAAACAGCGAGCGGGTGTTTGAGAGGAGGACGTGAGGCAGAGGAAGGGTCGTGAGGCTTCAGAAACCCTCAGAATGTGCAGCTTCACAACTTGCACGTTTTGTAAAATGGGGCGACCACATCAAAGAAAGTAAAATGGGCAGGATATGCAGGACGTACGACAGCAGTGACAAATGCTTACACTCTTGTTCGAAAATCCTGAGAGGAACTTACATGCCGACAGCACGTTAATTATCAGGCGGATCTTCAAGAGACTGGGTCAAGAAATACGTAAGTTTCGGTCGACATTGTAGTGTCATGCTTTGCCGAAACATGTAAGAATCTGCGTCCAGTGCTGACGAGAGAAGGGGAGGGGCACAATCGGTACAAATTACCGGGGTCCGGCTGTCCTGAAAGGGGCCCCGGGTCCGACTGTGTTGCATATGTTTTTGGCTCTCAGTAATATCATTACCTGCCGACCGTAAAAACCGACCCTTTCAGACCGGTCCAAGTCCCTCTGCACCTGAGAGTCAGTCTTTTAGATTTAGTGTAAAGATTTTTAGCCGGTCCGTCCTTGTTGGGGGCCCGAAACAACTTTTTAAAGGGCCCGATCCCGCTATTGGCGGCCCTGTCTGCCTCTAAAAAATGTGAAACACTGGCATCAGTATCACGTGAAACTGCGATGTCAGAGCACTCCCCTAGGCCAGTAACACACACGCACGGTTCAAATGGAGAACTGTCAGCACAATTATCACTAGAAACCTAACTGCCAAAACTCCCCGTTGAAATTTCGAAGGACTTTTAATAGTTCCAATATAGCAAAAACATTTGACAGAACTGAGTTAATTTTACATAACTGTTTATTCACCCTCGTTTATCATCAGGTAGTTCCGTTGACCAGCTGAGCGACTACAAGCTTATGAAGGCTTCTGTTGAGCAATTAGCACATTAACTCATTAGCCGACTGTCCAACTGCCGATCGTGCACATATATCCTTCTCCTTCTCTTCCTCCTCCTTCTTCTCCTTCTTTTCTCTTTTTATTCTTCCTCTTCTCCTTCTCCTTCTTCGTCCTCTTCTCCTTCTTTTTCGTCTTCTTCTCCTCCTCCTCCTTTTTCTTCTTTTTCTTCTCCCCCTCCTCCTTCTCCTTTTTCTTCTCCTTTTCTCTTTTTATTCTTCCTCTTCTCCTTCTTCCTCTTCTCCTTATTCTTTTTCGTCTTCTTCTCCTCCTCCTTTTTCTTCTTTTTCTTCTCCCCTCCTCCTTCTCCTTCTGCTTCTTCTTCCTCTTCTTCTTTTTCGTCTTCTTCTCCTCCTTTTTCTTCTTTTTCTTCTCCCCTCCTCCTTCTCCTTTTTCCTCCTTCTTCTTCTCCTGCTTTTTCTCTTTCTTCTCCTTCCCCTTCTTCTTCTTCTTCTTCTTCCCCTTCTTCTTCATCTTCTTCTTCTCCTTCTTCTTCGTCTTCTCCTTGTTCTTCTTCCATAGGCCCCGATGCACCCCAGCCTTAGGCCTATTGTGCAGCCCTAAACACTCCATTCAGCACAAGGGCACTAGTCCCGTGTCTTTAAGGAAGAGACACGGGACTTTTAATGAAGGCGTGCTCATATCTTGTGGTTCAGCAAAGAGCTTGCCGAAGAAATTACAGGGCTGGCAAGCCAACTACTCGCAGCAGCAAATAGTGTGACGCATACATTACTTTAGGTCTTCTACATACCTCCCTGTTATCATGTCCACGGAAGCCTCGTCCATCCACTGAACGCACCTCATGACGTCATGAGGATCTACTGGTGGGTCGTACACCCTCTCGTCCAGCACCTCCAAGTCACAGTAGCAGAAGGCAGTGGACAGGTGCACAAAAACCTGGAAACACAGCCCATAGTCTTGTGTGCTGCATATTTTATGAGCATGTCACGATTTTTGGTGGAAGGCAAAATGGAAAGACGGTGGACGGAAAAGAGGTTTTGGTCTAATCGCGGTATTAACACGGCAATTGCCTGGAGGAACTGAGGGGAAAACTGCACACAAAATTTCAGTCGAGATAACCGGTGCCACGGGCGAGAGTAAGTCACGTTGATAATATACATGTACACACGGAACATACGCTAGAGTTTTAACACGTTGTGGTGCAAACTGAATGTGTTGGCGTGGGCCGGAGAAGCCCCGCGGACCAACTGTTACACATCTCTCTTTATGCACTATATTTCTCTGTATGCTTCTTACAACAATAAAAATATATTATTATTACATGTTTTAAGGAAACCTCGGGCTAAGAACTGGTATTTCAGGAAGTAGGTAATAAATAAACAAACATCAGGCAGGAAGTAGCCACTGAATGAGTTTAGAAACTCCGCGGACTACATCAAGTGTCTACATCACAACTCTGTGAACTTTACGGCAATCGTAGCAGTAGGCTTGTGTCGAAATGTGCACACGACAGCGCGTTGCAAAAAACAAGGCCGTCTGTAGCACTCGTAACCTGAAACAGCTAATCAGCAAGTCCATCTAAAATAACACAAAAATACCGGGGATGTTTAAAAACGGTTCTTTTGTTACAAGCCCATGTTAATTAACCCTTTAAAGCGCTTCTGCTTTAGCGTTCGTGGAAGCAGTAGGTTGCCCGCACACTATTTACGTTTCGCTTGATTATCACAGTGAGGGGGATCACTTATAGAAACGGCGTTAACTGTTCGGCAATATGTTTATCACGAAGTAAGTACTGGATTTGTGTGTGGCTGTATTACTGTACAGAGGTGACAAGTTCAACAAACTTCGTAACTCGACTCAAATGCCCAGCTTTTCTCCGCTGCGTACCCAAACAGTCCACTTACCATCACTTCACCTTCTTTGCACAAAGCTCTACTTTGCCTGGAGACCGTGACCGCTCGTCCTTGAGATAAAGGTAGGCTGAAGCCTACCTTTATCTCAAGGACGAGCGGTCACAGCTTGGAAGCTTCTCACACCAGTAAATTGTCTGTTTCCTGCATCTGCAGTAAGTGTAGTGTTTCTCACCTCATTCCTTCTTTCTTTCGTTTTTCTTCTTTTTCGTATGCTATAAAAGCCGTGTTTTAAAGACCTGACACCTGGAACATAAACACTGACCAAGGCAAACTGGTAGACCAGCGGCAACATAAAGGAGATTACTAAGAAATATATAAGAAATAATAATAAAAGAGACAATGAGAAACAAAGAAATTGAAAGAATCTGAAAATAAACACCTTGGAAGAGAAGCTAACAAATAACAGAGCGTGCTGTTTGTGCATATTTCACGAAGGGGCACAGGAGATGACAATGGTTTGAAACAAGAGACTAAAACTCCAAGAAGAAGACAAAGAACAAGACAGGAAGAACAGATTGGAAAATAAGTCACAAGGAAGGAAGAACTTCGGAAGAAACTGAGGAAAATGAGTGCTGGTAACACAGGGACAAATGAAGGGAGAGGCAGTATTACATTAAACGCATTACACATCTCTTTACAAGGCCGAATTCAATGTAAATAACGTGTAACAGTTCAGCCTGTGTCACAGAAAACACACTGCAGTTCAGCTATAAGTATCAGTCTGCAGTGTTTTGGGCAAACGGCGGCTGATTGTTCTGAGACTTGATAGGAAAACGTCAAGATACTGTAACATGTGGGCAGAAAGAAGAGTTACTGGGCTCTGATGCAGGTGGTACATACATGTGTGGTTAACAGTGACAGGTGTTTAATATGTGCCATGTCCGTGCACTGTATTACACGAGATGATCACACCAACTGATGCACCAAAAATATATATAATTTTATTCTTAAAAATCTCCTACATGTTTCGGCCCTGCTGGGCCATCTTCAGGGAGAATAATATTGATACACTGTGGTTGCGTTTATATAGTTAAGTTAAAATGTGCCCTGGGCTTCATCTTCCGTTTGAGAGGTGTCGCGGGACTATATAAACGCAACCACAGTGCATCAATATTATTCTCCCTGAAGATGGCCCAGCAGGGCCGAAACATGTAGGAGATTTTTAAGAACAAAATTATATATATTTTTGGTGCATCAGTTGGTGTGATTATTTGGAATGACAGGTATCTTAACACCGAGGCTTCTTCAATTTTGTGCAGAATTCTTTTTTTTTTGTAAACCAAGAAATACCAAATAATTTTTTATGCGATCTGAACAAAAAAGTTACAAATATTTATAAGAGCGAAAAAATGTTTTGAACAATAGTTGTTGTGGGAACTGAAGCCGGAGTTTGTATTGAGCTCGCATTTCCTGTAAGACTTACTGGTTACAGAGACATTTAAACCAAAGGCAGTGAAAGCTTCAGAACTGTTACGCTATCCGCAATTTAAACTTCGCAGCTCGTTCCATAAATCTCACTCCCAAATACAACACAGCAGCTTTCCCCAGGTCCCTTACAGTTCACTATACATAACCCCTGACTGCATACGTCACTGATAACAGCTTTAATTTGGCGTCATGTTATAAAATAAAAAGTCCCTTACGTAAGCACATTCCTGTTCGTCTCCACACCCATACTTCTGTCTGTGACCCGGTGTTAAAACCTAAAAGAATGTTTTTGTTTTAATTCTACACAGAAGAATTTCACCAAACACTGTTGGGAAACTCAAAATTCTGCCATACAGACACATGACAAAATCCTACGTATTTAAGGCCACAAAATCAAAATTGTTTACGCCTGTACACTAAACTTTTAATCAGACTTTGGTAGAATTCGATATGAGAGATTTTGACCCAGTTTCTTTGGTCTTTAGATTTTTAGACATATCGACCAGTTGCAATACCGACTGTTCACAGAGGATTAGAAGAGTCTCCACAGCCTGTACAAACAAGCAGCAAGGACTTTCAAAAATAGCCAGCTAATCTATTGGGCACTTTATGTACCACATTATGGGGTACACTTCACAATTTTGTTCGGCGTAACGGTCAAACTTATCTCCAAGCGAGCTATTCCTCAAGATTCTGATAGCTTTAAGAATAATTAGTTGGTTATTTAATATTCAGCAGGAAACGTTTGCTTCGGACAAACGTCTTCCTCGCAGGTCAGTAAAAATGAGACTGCCACTGTTGTTTGGTAGAAATCAGCCAATACATATGAAATAACAGCATTTGTTTGGGAGAAACCTAATGCTATCTGCAAACAGAAGTTCCAGACTAGAGAAGAAGAAGTCATAATTCACGAACAGGCAGGAAGACCAAAATTAAGGTGGCGGACTGTGTTGAGAATGGTCTGAAATCGAAGGGTGTCAAGAGATGGAGGAAGAAAGCAGAAGACAGACGTGCATGGGCCATCATTCTGAAGGATGCAGTGGTTAAACTGTAAGGACCGCATGCGAAAGGAAAAGAATAATCTGCTAATATCATTAGAGAGGATGTTGGGCCACAAAGTGAGGCACACACAGATGCAAATGTCTGCGTTGTTAATCACGAAATTCTGAAAAGGCCCACAGTACACATGCAAACTATTTCTTTATTTAAAGACACTGTTAACATTACGTACTAGCGTCGAACGGTATGATGGTTATGAACGACAACCCAGAAAGGATACGTAAGAACGGGCTGCGGCCTATTTCAAGGTAGGGGCTGAGGAAACCAACGAAAAGCCTCAGCCAGTGTAGAATCAGTTCCGAACTGGATTCAGAACCGGTACCCCCCGAATAAAAGCGTCACTGTTCTTCTACTTAGACGCTTAAGATGGGGGCAGCGGCGAGATTCTTCGCAAGGTGAGCAACTACGTACTTAGAGATACACACGTGGTCAAACCCAAGAACATTCCCCTCTACAAAGACAAAGCCGTGACAATGTCAGATGTTACCACATCTTTACAGAGTCAGCAAACTTGTTAAAAAATGTAAACCAATATTGAAGTCCAGGAAGACGTAGGCTTAAGTATTCCGTAACGCCGAGTTTCTTGTAACTGTGCAGTTAAATAGAGCTATCTAAGCTTTAGCGTTTAAATAGGCACTCCCAGGCAGCGAGTTCGTCGAAAGATGGAATCTACGTAAGAAAAGTGCACACAGGGTTTTTTGGCTTAGGCAAACACATAGACGTACGAGAATTTCTTGTTAAATTTTCTTCATAAAAGTCACACTTACAAATTTACTTTACCAAAATAACTTAGCACATACATCGAGCAGGTTAGTTCAGCGGTGCTACTTCTCACCGTCACTCTAAAAGTACGGGTTTCGAATTTGATGTGGGAATTTATTTATTTATTATTTAACGATGCTGTAAGTGGCTCATAATAAATATACACATCGGAATAATAGGGCCACGGAAGGAAGCGCTCTTACCTAATTAAAAATACAGTCCCGACTTCTGCCGGGACTGAGCTATACCACAAAGTGTTTCAGTGAAAGAGTGGAATTGACTACTTTAATAAATTTAGCGACTTCCTCCGGCTGTTGCAGGCAAATGCTGAAATGAAAGGCTTATATTAAAACATCCCACAAAAGCCTCCTTCCAGATACCTCCACATTCACCAAAAAATTAAGTTGATAACTTCTTATTGCCACTACACAAACGCCGCAGTTCCTATACTGTCCGATACCGTCCGTATATGAAAGACTGAAGCACTAAAAGCGAAGATGTAACAGCGCTTAATGCAGCACCACGTCATGACGACACACGGGGCAGTTGGGGCACATCTCAATGCGTTCTTAACCTTGGCGTTTGTTAAACGTGAGTGGTCAGCTTTAAGACTTATGGTTTTTGGCCTTGAATACAGCCCTCCTCTTTTGCTTCAGTACGGATTGGGTGACAGGCTAGGTGCCGCCACATGAAGTCTGCATTACGTAAAGCAGGCAGAACCTCTGCCCCTGCTTGAAATCAAACCCAGATTCTCTCGTCATCCAGCCTCTATCCTGGTCAATACACCGGCACAGGTACCCCGTAAGAAAATGGCTGCATCGCAGTATCTCAGCTGACCAAATAGCGCTTCTTCAGAAACTAGTAAAAGTAGATTAGATACACAAGGTCAGCAGTAGATATGCGGTCGTTTAAACATACCTTCAGCTGCGTCATGCCCCGGGCCAGCTGCAGGACCCTCCATGTTCCCATCATATTCATCTCGACGGAGTCCTTCAGTTTCGCTTCTAATTTCAAGGTGGCAGCACAGTGGAACACTACAGACACCTCCTCTTGGAGTCTGGCTTTGTTTGCCGGAGTCAAACCCAGTTCCTCTAATAAAATGTCTCCTTGGATGGGCAGCACTTTCTGTAGCGCATCAGGCCTCTCCTTCCGCAAACGGTTGAACAACTAGAACAAAATTACACGAATTCCTGTATTGTCTGGTTCACTTTGTAAAAGGTAAAAAAACAATTCTGGACGACACCGAACAAAGTTGATAGGCAGCAGCATGCGCGTCCTTACCGATTTGTTCACGCGACGTCTCCTCTTTCCTGTGTTTCAATCATCCGCCTGGAGAATTCCTGCTGGCTTAAATGAACATTTTTAAACCTTCTACAGTAAAAACAAAAAAGATCACCCCAGAACGCGCCACGAACGCCCAAAGGGGCGTAGAGGTATAGCTCTACTCACTCTTTAACGTGGGCGCTAGAAGGGAATGAGTGGTCAGCGCCAAGCCCCGGCCGTTTTACCCCGGGGAAGAGACCCGGTACCCATTGTACAGGAGGCTGGGTGGGCCCCAGGGCCGGTCTTAACGGGTGCGAAAAATCTAGCTCCTGCCGGGATTCGATCCCCGGACCGCAGCGAGTCGCTATACGGACTGAGCTATCCCGGCCCACAAAACCTCTACGTACAGCGAAGATATGGATTCAAAAGGCAAGTGCAGCTTTCACTCAAATGTATCGTGTATGCAAGGCTAGGGAGACAGGATAGCTTTGTAAAAAGGTTCAGAATTTTTAGAAGTAATGCCACGTCATGCGTGTTCTCTTTTTTTCTGTGAAGTTATTTCAAGTTTGAAAAAGAACGAACGAAAATTTTAAACCCAAAATTTTGTTTACTGACAAACCAACTTTCAATTTCGGCGTGTTAACCGAGGTAAAGTTAGGAACTGTGAGGGCGATAAGCCGTGTTAACCGAGGTAAAGTTAGAAACTGTGGGAGCGATAAGCCGTGTTAACCGAGGTAAAGTTAGGAACTGTGGCGGCGATAAGCCGTGTTAAGCGAGGTAAAGTTAGGAACTGTGGCGGCGATAATCCGTGTGCAGAGATTCAAGGTACCCACAAGAGACCATAGGCATCACTTGGCGGGAGGGCAAGAAGGGTCAAATCCCCCCCGCCCCCCACTATTTCTTCTACCTAACAAGAGTTGTGGGGTAAGAGTGGGGAAACGTGCCTTATGTATATTAAGGACCGGTTCAAACCAACTGTACCCCTCTTTCAAACTGGACTTCTTCGTAGATTAGCCCTTTAAAGACCCCGGAGCAAATTAAATGGACCACTGGAAACAAGGTCTTACGGAGCCCCAAGCGGAACCTGACTGCGTAACTCGAGGCCGGCCCTCAGTGGCTGTGTTTAGTATGGCAGAGCAATGCACTTTGCGCGCGCCATATGAGTGGCGTAATAAATTGCGCAACCTGTAACGGTTGAAAACGGAGGTGCAAAGCCCTGAAAGGTATTAATTTGTAAGAGGATTCTGGTGTATGTGTGACACAAGGCAAGACAATGTTATCGCAAGTGAATAGCAGTCTTCTGTTATTGACCAAATATGATGGTGCAGGGTGTGTAAGAAAACGGTCACTAATAACGGTTGCGCGGTATGGTTCATTTCGTTGAATCAGTGTATGATTTCTATTTTGTTTCATAATGTCGGCATTAGGATGAAGTTCTGCTACGCCAGAGGGTGTTACAATAGCAACACAAACTGCAGTCTGAAGTTTTCCTCTTTCCTACCAATCCTCAACGGCACGTACGATTACTGATGTTGAGGCTACGATCACATGTATTTCAGTGTTCATAAAACATTCTCTTGTGAACTAAACATACATCACGCAATAATCTGTATGAACCCTGCATGTTGCACAAATTACACTTTAATGTTTTTACATTATGTATTTATAAGTTGTGTTAATTTCAAGACAAATTTATCCATTTCCGGTGTTTTATTAGCCGTCTCATATTGGATTCAGGAGAAACTGTCAGCATTTGACCAACACATTCTGAACAGCGCAGCACCCACTGAACAGTTCGTGTCACAAGTGGAGTTCACCTGGCCATAAAAATGTTACATACGGCACTAACCGTATGAATAAGCATTTCAAATGGTGTCACTCCATTGTGTTATGCATATGAAATTAAGATAGCATTAACTGGTTTACTGTACGGTGTAGAATTTCGTCCTGAATCTGTTTTACAGAACAGAAACTGCGACCCTCAGGATGGCCTGAGTGGACAACACATGGCGTTTTTAAATAAGTTAACATAGGCTCCTTAAGTAAATGAGCACATTTGTGTCTTGACAGATTTTATCTTAACAACAGTTTCGTTTTTGTGTATTGTGGTTTCATTTCTACACAGGGCTCAGCTGTGGGCAGAAAGACTGTGCATGCCTCTCAGAAGGCAGAGAGAGTATGTCCTGATCGAAACCGCGGCACCCACTGATCATAATACTTGGTCCACAGCCCAGAAGACTGTAATTTTGAATCTTAATATTTTGCATCTTCGGTTCTTGTTGTCACTGTTACAAACCGTATGACACACCCAGTAGGCAAAAAAATATTCTGTATTGTTTTGTATTATGTTTTGATCTCAGCAGAAGCATTTCGGAGCAAATATAATGTATAATGTATTGGCTAACAAGTGTATTTAGTTGATTTGTAATAATTTCAAACTTTGCAATTTTTTAATGACAACTTTGTTGGCCCGTGGGGGGGGGGGGGGGGGGGAGTGGAGAAGCATATGATAAGGTAGGTGGCTGCTCTGCCGATATCATGCTATATGGTTCCAGAAGTTAAGACCAGGCGCGTTCTTTACCCGCAGCCAGTTTGCTATTTCGGCCTCGAGTTACGCAGTCAGGTTCCGCATATGGCGCTGTACATTTACGTTTTCACGGAGTTGCCAATCTGTACTTTTATTAATCTGTGTTAAAGACGAAGCGTGTCTCTTTTATATAAGGACTCGGTGCGTACCGCGCTGTAAACACTCTCCACTTCGGTTATAAAAACCAGTCTCTTAATGTTTTATAAGGCAAAAGTTGCTGTTTGTTCTGAGATCCGTACAAAACACATAAACGCAGTGTGAGCGCCATGTAGAAGTTTCTAATGCTACACTTGGTGGTACGTAAAGTTACCGCTAGGCTTTAAAAGGTTAAAGTTCCTAATACCCATGGTCAATATTCCCCCCCCCCCCCTTGGTTACTAGCCAAGCTTTGCCCGTGCAAAAGACCGTCCTAGTTTCACTGTCTTTTATGCTTTAGCCAAGCAAATACTGCCGGACTTTCTTATTTGTAGAAAACACTCTGACGTTTGCAGTATAGCCCTACTCTACAGACAAACGTGTTGGAGGAATTTCTCATGCCAATTTTGGAAGGAGGGCCCTAATAACATGTTATTAAATCAAGACGGAGCGCCTCCAATTTTCACAGTGCAATTAGGGCGGAAATCCTTGGACTGAAAGTTCAAGGAAGTGGAATGGCAGAGCGGGCCTAATACTTGGCCACCTCGTTCTCCTTGCTTTAACACCCATTGATTTATTCTTCTTTGGGTACATGAAGGACATTGTTTACGTTCTACCATTGCCTCTCCTTTGCCGTTACTTCCTGTGAGGACGGCAGTTGTTGCGCCTGCAGTTTCACACGCCAAGATTACAAATGTGTGGCCTGAGCTCGGGCGAGGAAGATAAGGAACGCGCCGGGCTACTTGCGGTGTCCCCATTGAACACGTGTCAACTGCTAAGTGTAGGTCACTGAAGCATGATTGTATAACCTAAAGGAAGACGTTTAATTTTCATTCCTACGCATTGCACATCTTGAGCAATACTACATTAAAGCCGTCTACATTTCTTGCGTTAAATCTCTACATCTTACGATAAACACTTCTAGAAGATATGAGATCCGAAACGTGCGTGAGAACAAAATAGAAGTATCTCACTGGCAAAATTAAAATTTTTTTAAAATAACTGATTCATTAGTATTGCCGTGCTTTTCGCTGAACATTTTAGAAAAACTAGTATGCTGGTGCCCGGCGACCCGGGCAGGCTAGGAACACCCATTTACGTATTTACCGTGGAAACCCCGCAACCCGTGGGGGGGAGGCACACTTCATGTACGCAGTTACTGCGGAAACCCCACGACATAAGCAGGGAAGGCGCACACATTTACTTAGATACCTTTGAAAGTTTGCGACCCATGAAGCAAGGCACAGTTCATGTAAGCAGTTACTGTGGAAAACCCACGACCCGAGCAGGGAAGGCAAATATATTTGCTTAGTTACCTTTGAAAACTCGCGATCCGTGGGGTCAAGGAACACTTCATATACGCAGTTACTGCGGAAATCCTGCGACCCGAGCAGGAAAGGCACATCCATTTACTTAGTTACATTTGAAATCTCGCGACCCGTGGGGTCAAGGCTCAATACACGTACACAGTTACTATGGAAATCCCGCGATCCGGGCAGGTAAGGCACACGCATTTCCGTATTTCCCGCGGAAACCTCGCGATGTGGGCAGGCAAGGCACACTCATTTACGTAGTTACCGTGGAAATTTGAAGAATGTATATGCCTGTGTATTATAATTTCGTAGTGGTGCCCGCCGTTACCGTGAAAACCGGAATAATGTATATGTATATTATACTGTCGTATTAGTGCCCGGCGAACCTTTACGTATTTAACGTGGCAACCCCAATTAGTCCTGTCCGTTACACACCATCCGCGCGTCCGTCAAACTAAATTCTATGTCTTGTCTTTCCCTGCCATCTGGTGGCGGTCGATGAAACTCCAGTGTGGGAATGTGACAGAGCCTGACAATGCTGCAGTGTATATAAGACGGGCTTCCTGCTTGCAGAAGGCAAACGGTTGAGGCATTCGAAGGAAAAGCCACACCATAAAACCCCATACCATGATTTTAGTTTTTTTGTGGAGAAGGACCCCGCAGCAGACGCTACGGATGCAACGCAACCTGAAGGCTTATTGTGCAACCGAATGATGATGATGATGATTATTGTTGTTGTTGTTGTTATTGTTGTTGTTGTCGTCGTCCTTTTCCTAGTAATGGAGCACCGGTGGAATGAAATTGACAGGGGAATACCGAAATACTCGGAGAAAACCTATCCCAGTGCCACTTTGTCCACCACAAACCCCACGTGGACTGACCAGGGATCGAACTGGGGCCTCCGCGCTGGGAGGCCGGCGGCTAACCGCCTGAGCCATGGCACGGCCTTAAATCATAAGTTACACCAAAGAGAACATTGTTTACGAATATTTCTTTGCTATTTTATGTCTTTGTGATTAACCATTTAAAGACTGAGATTTCGCTGAATTATATAGTACAGGCTAAGTCCGTACCGCGCAGTAAACACGCTCCATCTCAGTTTTAAAAATAAATCAGTTAATGCTGCAAAGGGAAATAATCGTTCCTTGTTCCGAGATCCGTGCAAAACATGTAAATAAAGCTGAATTATAGTACAGGCTCAGTTCGTACCGCGCAGTAAACACACCCCGATAGGATTTTAAAAATAAGTCAATTAATGCTGTATCGGAAACAATTGCGGTGTGTTCCGAGATCCATACAAAACACGTAAATAAAGCTGAATTCAATTACAGGCTCAGTCCGTACCGCACAGTAAACACACCCCGACAGGGTTTTAAAAATCCATCATTTAATACTGTATGAGGAAAGAACAGCGGATCAAGAATCAATGAAAGCGAAAACTTACCGGAACCTTGAGCATTTCCTCTGTGCGCATTTCCGGTGTCTTGGAGCGTTTTGAGCGCATCAGGATGAAGACGGTGCGCAGGTCGGGGCAGCTGTACAGCATCTTCTCCAGTAGCACCTTGCCCATGAAGCCGGACGCACCCGTCAGCAAGACGGAGCGGCCCCGGAAGAACTCAGCCACCTCACTCTGTGGAGAACTCATGGTACGGTGCAAGCAGGAATCTACCGGTGTCAATGAAATACAGGTCTTCAGCTCACTTGCTGTACTTCTTCGACACTTCTACACTAAATATGAGGTAGGCTTACATCCAGTGGCGTAGCTAGGTTTTTTGGGCGCCCGAAGGGAGTAATTACAAAGGCCACCAGTAACATAAATTATAAACCCCCAAAAAATTACAATTATTTATTAAATTTCTTTTCATTTTTCTAAATATTTTAAAAATTGTTGAGCGCAGAAAATCTTATTTCTTTTTTAGTTTAACGTATTAATTTTGCTGCCGCTTGGGCTCTGCTCAGTGCAGTTACATATAACGCCAGCACTGACTGCATCGATCATCAGGAGTAGGCGTCCGTCGTTAAGGCCCTCCTCTGAAGGCTGTCACCGCGCAAGGCAGGGTTCAAGCCCAGGCGGGTCCATGTGAGATATGTGTTGAACACAGTGGCGCTGTGACAGGTTTTTGTATGAGTACTTACGCTGTCCCTGTCAGCATGAATCCTCCAGTTCTCCATAATTATATGTCACTCACCTACAGCCAAAGCAACATAACCTTAACTGTTTACATTCACTTCTCTCTCTTGCCCTGAAAGGTTAGCTAACTCCTACCAGACTACACGGCGTCACACACCACAAGACTGTATTCCTAATAATCACCGCTGTGCGAGCCTCAGGTCTAACAAAGGGCAATCGTTTTAAGCAATTTACGTGTTCTCGAAATTTTAGATTCCCAAGGTGATAAAAATTCAAGTTGCAGTCTTCTGGAATGCGAGGCTTTGTAATTTAGTACACAGGCGCTCGAATAATACTCGTATTTAGTTCAGTTCTGACTACACGGTTCATGAACCAGCTCACCGACTGACCACCGGCTGTCACGGTGCGGAGTCCGCTCCATATTTTGCGTTATTATTTTAACATCTCTTTTAATATGTTTTGCCACTTACCTGCTCTTTAGCCTAAACAACTGCATAATTTCTTCTTTACATTCCATTTATACAGCTTGTTATACCTTCTTATTCTAATCCCGCCTTCATACACACACGCACACGCACACACACACAATTTCATTTTGTATTTCCGTGTGTCCAAACAAATCAGCATTTTGTTCATAAAACCTTCACTACGTAAGCATAAGAAACTTCCTTTATCCACTTCTCTGGTAATTCCTTTTAAGCTTCAAAGCCCGCTTTCATCCAAACAATCCCCCGTTTTCTTTTTTGTACAGTATACGGTATACTCTTCCCTACCCCCTCTTATGTCCTATCCTAATGAAATACAAACCATTTTTAGAGGCAAATTTAGCTACTATACTCCGACTTTCTGTATTCGTATACCTTCCCTTTATTACATTACTTATTGTGCTAAAGTTTCCGTCCCACTCATTCTGTCAAACAAATACAAGAACCGAATTCTCCAGCTCCCTTTTCGTCTGCTGTGCCCAGCATATCCCTGTTGCATTACCTCTCCACTTGTCACAACACTGTGCAACAGGCTTACCACGTCCACCACGCTCTGCTCACATACGTCAACCATACAGCGTGTCTCCCCCCCCCCCTCCCGTCCACGCGTCATTCCATCTTGACCACACAATTAGCTGCACATCCTGATAGTCACAGTAACTTCTAACAACACAGATCGTGCGCTTGATAACTGTATCATTTGTACTGCGCTCCCTGCTTCTGTTTACGTCTATTCCAAAAACACATAAAGCCACTCGTGTTATTGGGATATTTCATTAAAGCGAATTGGCTATAACAACAGTGCCGAACACGCCAGCGCTGTTTGCATAACGCGAACTTTCGCTTAGCCTGTTGGCTATTAACGCCATTTCAGCCACCAGTGTAAAGATATTACGCGAAACCTGTTATTATTATTATTATTATTATTATTATTATTATTACGCGATTATCTGTAATGCGAGGTCTCACAAGAATGCTAATATCGATTTATAGCAGAATTGAATCACTAACTTTTCAGATGAATAATTTGCATGAAGAAGGAGGCAGCAAGCTCCTCCGAAACTTTTGTATTTATCTACCAAAACACACGGCAACACAACCGAGAGGAATTTCGTCCTAATTGGCTATCATTGACTAGTTTTTAGTTCGTTGAAAGACGCTTTGTACATGTGTTAAAAATCTGAGTTGGAAAGATTAAATAAAAGAAAACACTCCAGTGATCTACGCACACATGCAAGGACAACAGTAAAGCAAGATGGGCAGCGTACGTATAACGTGACAATAAGGCGCGCTCGTGTAAAGGCAGTAACTACTGTATCACGTATTCTGAGCGTGTGTCTGTAGCGTCAGTCATCCAGCACGCAAAGCGCATGCGTCGTGTTACATCGTCGAGACTTGTCTGGCTCTACCACAGTTTTTGTCACATTAGCTCATAAACGGCATGATTTTTGAAAAAGTTACTGAACATAAAGTGTTTTTTTTATTTTGTCTACAAATTTTGTCCGAAAAATTTCTCATTCTAAGAAAAATTCAGCGAGATACTATCAAAAATGTACACAGGTCTTCAGCTAAAGTAGCCTTTATTCTTGTCATACTTTTAATGAAATTTTAACTTTCTCGACAGATTTTCGAAAAATAATCGAATATCAAATTTCATGAAAATCCATCCTGTGGGAGCCGAGCTGTTCCATGCGGACAGACATGACGAAGATAACAGTTGCTTTTCGCAATTGTGCGATCGCGCCTAACGAATCTAACAGAAAAAAAATTTAAGGTGCTTGACAGTGAAGTGTTGCGGTCAGTATCTGTGCCTCAGGCATGTAATCTAGCATAAAGCCTACGATGGGCAAAGGTGAAGCGAGCGAGTCTACCGACAGCCAGTTGTGGAAAGTTGGCGGAAGATTCACTAAGACAGAAAGGTTCTTCCTTCTCCCACTGTCCGGGGGTCAGCATGTACCACTTTCCTGCTGGATCACATGTCACTCTGATATTACGAAAACTAAACCGTTGCTTAAAAGGTTGAAACCAGCCTCGGCTGGCATTAAATTATTCGTGTTTACAGCCGTCGCCTTCTTTGACCTCCAAGTCTTCCGGCAAAGACTGCGCCTTAACGTCGTCAAGCATAGGCAGTGGGCAAGCAACTTCTTCGTATTCCCCATTACTATGCTACGAGTGCAGTTTCACTTATTAGCACTCAAAAACTAATAACCACCGACACTTGTTTTAAATTTATCAGCACTTGCACGACAACAACGTACCGCTGCAGCGAATAGACACAGCGCTTCCCTCATATTCACAGCCCATTATCCTGCTTCATATGGACGCATGTGTCAACCTTCTCTGCCAGGCTGATGATTCTCCAGTGCTGCTTCCCACCAGTACTGTAGAAACCCTTATGAATGGACCAACACTGCCGACTGTCCCGTACTTCGGAATTATGTGTACATATATACAGCCTAAGACGTTGTCAAAACGGTAATACAGTTAAAGGTAAAGCTATCCTATTACAGGCCTGGACAGGCCTCTAGGGTTCTAGGAGGTTGAGGTTCCTCGATTTCCATACAACCGACACATGAAGATGGTAAGGTTGTCAGCCCTACGCACCGGCCGCCTTTACCCCCAAGAAATATTCCTGGTACTCATTTCTGTTAGAGGCTGAGTCGACCCCAGGGCCATAGTGCGGCCGGAAGGATTATGTCAATGAAAAATCCCAATGACCCTTCGGGAATCGAAACCGCGACCTTCCGGTTTGTAGCGCAGTGCCTCAACCAACTGCGTCACTGCCATTGATTTTCCATTATAAAGACCGAAGAGTAAAGCTGTTTAGGGAAATCATCGCTGCTTATCATAACCATACAAAACAAATGAGCTGTACGTGTAGAACGCAGGGGTTCAAGTGTTCATACAATGAAAAATATGTGGCTGTTTTGCCCCAGATTGTAATAACTTCACACTGTGTACCCGGACAGGAGTGGGCACACACTGCTGTGCAGTCCAAACAGAGCTCATTACTCTGTTAACAGCTTAGCAAGCGTAATTGGCACAGTGACTATGCTACGCGCTGGAAGACCAGGAAATCGTGGTTCGATTCCTGGCAGGGGGCAGAATCTGTCTCTTCTGCAAACGCCTGTAGGGGCTGTCTGTCCCACCCAGCCTCCTGTTCCAAGGATAGCGGGCTCTGTTTCCTCCAGGGTAAAGCGGTCGGAGCGCAGGGCTTACCACTCACCTCAACCGAATGCCGAGATTAAGAATAATCGACTTCCTGATACCCAAGGTCAGCTTTACCTTTACCTTTACCTTTACGTTTTCAGGTTTTCACGCCCTTAAAACAAACAAGGGCAGTGCAGTCGGTATAGCGACTGCACTGCGGGACGGGCGGTCCGGGCTTCTCATCCCAGCAAGGGCAAAACGTGCAGACCGACTCTGGGTCCAATCCAGCCACCGGGGTTCTTTGCCGGGGGTAAAGCGGCCGGGTCGTGAAGTTAACCACTCACTTCCATCTAGTGCCGAGGTTAAGAATGAGTGGAACTATACCTCTGCTCCCCATACATGCCTTCTTGGCGTGGACAGGGAAAACTTTACTTCTTACCTTTATCTTAAAACAAATCACGAATATTTGAAGTGGCTCAGATTAGTGTCATTGACGACTTAAGAAATATGTGAGCAGGCGAGTAGGACCTGCTCCTGTCATTCTGCACGGAGTGAGCACCGTGCTAGCACGTCGCATGTGTGCCTGGTGAGGATTATTCCACGACAATAGCCTGCACGGTTCCACTTTACTAACTCACCCACCTACAACAGCTAAATTTCACTTCTAGTCTGACGAGGCACGAAAACACCTTACTGCGCAAGAACTCGGATCACTTGTACTTAATCTACATGGTTATGTAACAGGTTTTTCGAAAGTAGTAACCTAACTGGAATAAGGCTGCAGCGTCCACAAGAAGCTGCTGAACTAATGGCAGCGGTCTGATTCCCCATTCAAGATCCCTACCACTTGTCTTTATGAAACCATACGGCAGAGGAGACCGGATATTAAACCGGACTGCAGGACCAGTCAGTTGATAAGGTTTCGACAGTTTACCCAAGCACTAACAGAAACTGCGTAATAACAAGCTTTACAAACATGTCGGCTATTCAGGTTCCGCTGTGGTATGCAGGACGACAGGCGTGTCCACCTTGTTACATCCTGAGGGTCGGAGCTAGATAAGAGACTCGACGTTGGGCCGCAAAATTTTAAGAATAATTCTTGTTTCGTTTCTTGAGTGAACATAATTGTTCACACAAATATGGGCCCTCGAACGTCGTACACACTTGGAAAGAAAATTGGAAAAATTTTTGGAAATCGACGCGCAGTTAATTTGAAGTGAAATCTTAATCATATACTCGGATATAATTGAATTTTTATTTTAGAAATGAAGCAAATTACAGTTTTACCAGTTCCATTTGCTTATCTTTGTCCCCTTTATCAGTATCATAAGCACACGGTGCAGTGAGTATGACTGATTTCACTCCACACACCATAGAATCCTGAAATAGACTTTCAAATTCGGTTCCCAGCAATCAAGTGTTTTCTGAATAGCAATGGAAATGTAAATTTGACTCACTCAAATTACAATATCAGCACGTTTCAATATGTAATACATTTTCATGTTTATTTGCGTTTCACAGAGCTCAGTGTTTAAGTAAGGGTTTCATACTGTGGTGCAAATATACTATTAAATTATTTCTCCCATATTTAATTAATTTCTAATGTCAAGTACAAATGCCAGCTATCATCGCCATGTCACATTCTTTACGTTGCTGAGATCTGGTTTCATACGAGTTTGAGGTTCTCACAGCAGTGCGATGCGACGCCACGTCTACGGAGCTCTAGACCCTTGAAAGTAAGCCGTTACTGTCCTTCAAAAAGTCGGAAACCGATTACCAATTAGTAACACAGCGTCAGGCATTATTTCAAACTAAGGATGTGTTGGATTCATATCTTTCCATCCCTTGTGTATGATTACTATAGACTCACGGCACGTACTTACAGTGAAGATGCTTTTTGCAACCGAGAACTGTATTGTTACAGGCTCCAAGGTTCTGTCATGAGTTTAATTTTCCCTGGTCACACAATCCAGGCTATGTGCGTAGTCTGTGTGTACCGCCTGTTGTAAAGCAGCTGTAGTTCCTCTTCGTTTTGCCCAACTATACCGAATTTCACCCAAATCTGTCAAGAATATGGAAAATACGAGTGAAAAGTCACTTACACCCGTAAGTAAAGTACGATTGTCGCTGAGCCGATTTCATAAAGCCACGCTAGTTCGAAAACATTTGCAAATGATTCCTGTACAGAATTTCACAAAAATACAACAGTTTAGTTTGCGACACGAGACAGATGGACAGACGAACGGACGGGCATGGATTCCACAGAAGGTGTTCTTTCTTTAGTTCGTAAAGAAAGCATAATAATTGTTTTTATATCAGAAGCCTTTGCGTAGGCACGAAGAAATAACAACACTAGGGCGGAGCGCCTTCATCTACATATCAGATTCCGCAAAACGTGACAAAAGTACTGTAAACAGGACAAGGTCATGCTGTATATATCCACGAAATTACGGCTTTAACTTGCCTTCACTTGTTCAGCGAAGCTCTGTCAACTCTATAGATGTGAAGTAATTGTGGACAATGCACTGAAAAGAAATCAGAACATTTGTTGGCAGGGCTGAGAAAATCATGCAAATCTTCAGCCAAGATAGCCAGTCATTCTCCGAACCGAGGCTCAAAAATACAGACGTCCCAAATATGAAGTTAGGTCCCAAAATGTCGGTTTCATCCTAACAGTCATCATCCATAAAACAAATCGTATTTCGAGGCGTCGTTTCCTCTGTAGGTATTTTCAAACCACGCAGTGTAGCCTATGCCTCAGGCTGACAATTACAATACGAAGAATGCCTTGTATTTATCCGAAAGCGACAGACTGCGATGAATGTAACAACGAGTGAGCAGTCAGCATTTTGCAGGTCTTACATCTGCACACATTTGAGTTGCATGGCCACGAAAATTATGCAGTAAGAGCATTATTAACATCGCGACTGCTTTTAAGTTAATATGTTCTGCTTTGTCACGTGGCTTTCTACTGAAGAAAGTGGTCGAAAGAAGCGCCCTTAATCATTCCCATGGAGAACATACTGAAGCCGGACTGAAGGTGTGCAATTTCGGTTTTCATATGTTTTGTTTAATTTTTAAACATGATTTTATAACTGTTCGGCGTACAATACGCGCAAGAAGGTGAGAAAGTGGCGGTGACACGGTTGGCTACCTTACACTGTGCAAGTGATGGCGTTTTAGAAGAACGCGCCCTTTCTCACTATTATACTTTTATATATCTGGTCGTACGGGCCGATCCCTCGTCCAGAGGAGTCCTACCGACTGTGGTGTGTCTGAGTGTGATCAAGTGCAAATAAAAAAAAACCTTCTACACCTGCTGTGAACAAGTAGGCAGAAGAGGGAAGGACTACGAAACGAAACATCTGATCGTCCAGAGACCATTTCGTTTCTTCGTCGCGTTCAGCCAACTGTGACGTGAGTGAAAGGTTCACAATGCAGGCCACCGAGAAGCCTTGTAACCAACTGGTTCGCCTGTCGTGCAGGTATCCGTATAACGATGACAATGTTTTGTCAAACGTACAGCCTAGCACAGTGGTGCAGCGATAACGATCTGGACACGCTTTAGAAAGCTGGTCTCTTCGGATCACGATCGTTGCACTGGCTATCCCATGGGCTATGGTGGTTTATTTTCTCAGATTCTCCAAGGAAACGCAGTGACAGTATCGCGATTAGACCACGACTGCATCCTTCCACATTTTTTTCCAATTCGTCAATGACCCTATATTCGACGCTTCGATACTGACAGGCTTAATAAGTTTCCTACAATTATTCAAGCTACATATTTTCACCAGTTTTCTTGCTGTTGCGCATTTAATACTGATAGCATTCAGATTATTCATTTATTTTCTGTAGGAAAGCAAACAAAAACTGCTGAAAAATGTGCGGCGAGTGAAATAAGTTCAAAAACAGAGAGGCGTCACCCACACTGGCGTGCTTACTGGGGAAGCAGGAAGCATATCATCATCATCATCATCATCATCATCATCATGATCATCATCATCCCCTTTATGCAGCGTATTCACACTTATGTACCTGAAACAAACCACGTTTCTAGGGTACACAGTGTCGCAGCTATTCCGCGCGTACTGTTAATGGTGCATATAGTGCTGTCACTATTATTATTATTATTATTATTATTTGGATTCCGAACTTCTTTTTCGCCATTATGTTGATTACGTATTTTCTCAGTCACTAAAAATGCTGGGACCCATACGTACGATGACGTTTTCCTTTTCTACCTTTGACAGTTTATTATTGTTGTATTTTACGTTAGTTAGCTCTGAATTAGAATACGCCTCGCCTGTCTGGAACAGCATTAGGACTGCTGATGCCAGCAAGCTGGAACGCGTCCAGCGGAGGTTTGTAGCTCTGTGCTCCAGTCGCTCTTTTCCCCGCATTTCTCACAATTATGCTAGCGCACTTGAGCGTTTAAAGGTGCGCGCTGCACAAGTTGGCAGGCATCACCCTGATGCTGTTTTCTTCATTCAGGTTTTTCTAGGATCTAAATATTGTCCTTCCTTGATTGAGAACAGCAGTCTTAGAGTTCTTACTTGCAACATTAGAAACTTTAGCCAGTTTTGTGTGGTACGGAAAAATTGCCCTTCCGCTAGACGTACAACAGCTGCCAATATGCCGTGCAGTGATGTGGATACATTTAGCAAGCAAATTCGACTACTGCAACAGATTTTACCCCAGTAGCAAGTTTTATTAAGTTATGGTTTTAATTGTTTTATCCAATTTAAATGTAAACTTTTGTAGACAGTGTTGTGGATATACTTAGCAGCTGAATTAGAATCCGAATAATATTTAATCTAGTGATTTAATTTTAACGGTAAATATATTATGCTAATTAATTTGTTATGTTGTTTTTATGTATTTGTAATTATTTTGTGCTAGTTCTGTAATTGGCCATTGTGCTGTGAACTAACACTTTAATTAATAATAATAGAATTGAATTTTAATTGTACTGAATCATCATCACACCTGGATGTGACATTATTTTCATTAATATAATAAGGTTTTATAATTAATAATTTAAATATTCTTTTGTTTGTTTGTTTGTTTTTGTTGTGTCTGTTTCATTTGTGTCCGTTCATTGTCCATTGTTATTTGTGTTGTGCTGTTTCTGTAATTGGCCTTCTGCCTGTAGAATTGGCACATTAACAAACTGGAATTTAATTGAATTATTATTATAAACTGCCGTAAATTCATGACAAAACTACAAAAGGAGATAAGAACATTGATTTTAATACTACGCTGCCTCTGACTGCACTGTAATGGGCCCTCTGTATATGCAACTGCGTGCAAAAAACAGAAGTGGACTCCCTGTTCTTTCTAGAATGTTCCTATGTTAAAAGAAAATGGCATCAGGTGTGGTAAATTGAAAGACTGGACAAGTCCTGTACAACGCACACACACACACACACACACACACACACACACACACACACACGTTCTGCTCGACTTGGCCTACCCCATTATTTGTGATTGCTTTCCCATCTCACTACGAAATCCGTGCGTGAACTGTTAGTTCAGCGTAACTACGTTGGTCCAGTGATAATCGGGACGGAGCTTGCGACTTACAGGGGATAAAACAGGCAGGCATATACAGTTATGGCCCGAAAACCTGAAACAAAGATATAACTTGGAAAAATAGACGTTCGAGAGACAAGCGAGAAGACTGTGGACGGAAGCCGTTTGGCTCACAACAGGACCCAGTGGCGGGCCCTTGTAAAGTGTCGTGAAAGTTTGGACGTAGAGAATTTATTACGCGAGAAACTACTGGCGTCCCAATAACAAGTATGCTGCACTGGAGTCATTTTCACACCTCACTCTGCTTTCAGTAACCCCTGCAATCATCAATGTCCCGCAGATCGTTTGACACTTCAGAGTCTGTCGCTCGTGCAGCTGCAGGAATACAGAAGGCGCGGCGCACTGTTTTCGCAGTAGGAAGAGCAGTCAGTTACAGACGAAGAAAGTCACCATAGTGCAGGCACCTGAATTCAATTGAATTACTGAATTCAACTCACACATTCACACATACATGTTTCGATTAAATGTTTGTCATGTTTAGACAGATTAAATAACAGATGTCAATGCAGAGGCGTTGTACATCAACATACTAACAGTTTCGTATAGTCAAATATGTGGATAGCAGTTTACACAAAATTTTTTATATCGTTAGCACCGTGCATTTTTTTTGTCTATAAATACTGATGTATCAACTAATGCACCTTTTGTTATTGTCGTTAATCGTTATTTCCCGACACGTGTTTCGGCGACGTAAGTCACCATCACAGGGTGGCCGCTCACTCTGTCCCCGGACCGTGTG
Organism: Coptotermes formosanus; assembly: GCA_013340265.1. Classification (NCBI taxonomy): domain Eukaryota; kingdom Metazoa; phylum Arthropoda; class Insecta; order Blattodea; family Rhinotermitidae; genus Coptotermes; species Coptotermes formosanus. Next base: position 1,012,797 of record BLKM01000294.1, read on the forward strand.
GACGACTGAGTGAACTTCACGTTGAGCGGCCACCCTGATGATGATGGTGACTTACGTCACCGAAACACGTGTCGGGAAATAACGATTAATGATAGTAACAAAAGCTGCATTAGTTGGTACATCAGTATTTATAGACAAAAATGCTTGCATATATCATATTCGGTGCACTTTTATGTTTCTACCTATGTTTTGCGTTACATATTTTTCTTGTGTAGTATTACAATGAATCGATCCGAGATTACCTGGCAGTTACGGCATGTTTAGGAAATAGTTGCTGTACCTGTGAGAACAGGTGAAACATATATATATATATACACACACACACACACACACACACACATATTTGTGTCGTTACAGTGGTTCTTTATTATTAAGCAGGTTTGAAAAGTTAGCCTTTGGTAAACGTTGTGACGTAACAGCGTTTGGGCAAATGTCGGAATTATTCTGAAATCAGACCGCCCTACTGCATCAAGGAAAAGTATCAAAAAGGAGGGCACTGAATTCGTCCTTCTTAATTTGGTTAGACAAGGCTGGTGAAGGTCTGTTGTTGCCGCAATTAAAGAATCTTGGCCACTTGGAAAAGCGTGCAACAGAACCGGATTTCAACCACACGGGGCACGGCCCTGCGCAAACCCCACTGTTGTGTCCAGCGGGCGGACCGGCTCGGTCCGAGTGAAAGTAAAGCGAGATTAGACCTGTGCTGTGTACGTACTCTTCATTCCAATCACTTCGTATATTGCACAATTCATTGTCATTCATATGCATTTCTTGTACACAACAATTTATCGTTGCATAAGTCAACATAACGAGTATTACAGACTGAGAAAATGTGCGCTCTGGGAAGGTGCGAATAGCACGTGCTTCCTTAAGGTTTTTCTATTTTGGTCCGGTTATCACTAAAACCGCATGAAGTGAAAGCTGTAACAAGTGTGCATCATTTTTATCTATAATATATGTTAAAACTCGTGTCTTCACTCCGACAGACATTCAATGAGATACGCTGGAGTTGCGTGCCGTTTGTTCCAGCAATGTCGGCAAGGTCTTAACATCTTATGCGTTACAGTTCTCACAGGCACGGCAAATAGCAAGAGTTTTGTTTGCGCACGTCGAACCAAATATATCTGCAAGCAGTGCATTCTGCTGTTTGACAGTGACGCTGCCAAAACAAAAAAAAACAAAAAAAATCGGGAAGAAATGTCGTATTTGTTACGTGTGCGGCTAGTTTGTGCCTTCCCTCTCTGCGATATTTTTATGACTGTCGCCTTTTGCCTAACAACAAATACGGAAACGAAATTAGAGAAATAAACATGAAAGTTCTACAGCAAATAGCAGAACTGTACGTCTCCAACCTACACAAAACATACGGGTAGAGCTTTCCAAACCGTCCTACGGCACATCGCATGGCAATAAAAGCGTGAATATACAGAAATCCTGGGAGTCACCTTTCAAGCCTGACGTCTTCCTTGTAACCAATGAAGCGCAGCGATTTTTGTGCAGATGAAGCAAAGCCGGCCTACTTCTGCTGCAGCTTACGTGTGTTTTACTTGCAATCTGCATCTCTTATTGGTCTTGTTGCTTACTCATTCCAGATAAAAATTTGTTTTGAAAAACGATCAGATTACACATTCGGAGCGTGGAAAGACGTAAATAATAATGCTGCGGGCATTAATTGACATAAACTACGTTACACTGCTGCATTCTTAAACAGTTTTCCTGTTATCTCTCTAAATACTCACCATGTTAAAAATACTCCAGATTAATACAGTGATGTGAAAGTCTGTCCATTTGTTGGTTTACATTAGAAACGAATTACATGCACGGTGTACAAAGCGTAAAATTCCAAATTAAATTTGCAGATCTCAAGTCTATATTTTAAGTCATACGCTCACTTTTATGTGTCAGACAAATGCAAGCACAGGCCATCAAAATCACGACCTACTCTAAACATGCTGGGTAATTTCGAAGATGAAATATTGGGAATGCTAAAAGCGACATTCCTCTTATGCTGTTTATCCGAAGGAATTTGTGAAAAGTGTCGTCGAAAATCTTTATGGTTGTTCAAGCATTTACAGGATGTGAAATGTGGCACACACAGGTACGTGACAGCACAGTGCGAATGTGCTGAAGACAAGTGTTCACTCTGAGGGTTTATCAAATTTTCTTGCACGTCTCTTTTTAAAATATTTTTTTTTCTGTGGCGCAACAGTCCTACTCGGGTCTAGGCCGCCTCACTGTTAAGGTTTCTAGATCGCACGCGCGCGCGCACACACACACACACACACACACACACACACACACACACACACACACACACGGTAGGACTCCTCTGTACGAGTGATCAGCTCGTCACAGAGGCGGCTACCTACACAACAAGCACAACAGACGAACATTCATGCCCTCAGCGGAATTCGAACCCGCGATCCCAGCAAACAAGCGGCTTCAGACCTACGCCTTTAGACCGCACGGCCACCGGGATCGCCCTCTGTTTAGTTACCGACACACAAATATTCCATGTGCCCGGTACGTCACTCCTGTTATTACCCATGTGGAAACATACGGTTCTCTTCCTCGCCAGTAATATTATTACAGGCATCGAAATATGTGATTTGTCTAGCACGACCTGGTTTGATTACTGACACTTAGGCCTCGCGCAGCGCAACCGACTTTAGGTCGGTATAGTTGTCAATACCACCTCGTCTTTGAATTGACACTCCACTAATTTGTAACAAGCAGTCACACCATCATTAGTAGTTACGCATATCCCATTGTTAAGCTTCGGACAGGAAATAAAAACAAAGAGGAAGTCAAGGTGACCAGGTTACAAGCTGATTACTACATAACTATCTAACGCCGAACATGATTGAGTAAAGTGCTTTCCTTCTCTGTTCTTCAGACAGCAAAGTAGGATCAAAAAGAGAACAGCAGCGATCCAGATGGAGGAAATGAACACAAAGGCCTTGAAGACAGAGGAATCACAATCTTTTGAAAAACTGGAAAATGTTTGCCAATCGATATGTAGAAACATCCCAGAAGACACGAATCCTCCTCCACACCGGTATCAAAAGTTCAGTCGCGGACTGAAAATCGTTTAAGAAACCAGAGTGGCGTCAATACCGAATTTATCTGTGGTGTATTTAGCGACGCGATCGGTAACTCAGACTACGTAGCATCGGTTGTTAGGTTAGTGAGTGAGATTTAAATTGGAAGGACTGTGAAAGGAAGCGGCCGTGCCTGCATTTTAGACAATATTCTGGCATTTCCCGACAAGGAGGAGTGACAGCAGGTTTAGCGGCCGATGTTTGAACGCGGCACTTCCCGATTCCGAAGCAGGTGTGTGCCCTTTTGATTGCGCTCTCCGAACTCTGCCTTATGTGGTTAAATAAATTCAATGTACAGGTCTAATGTTATATAACTAAGCTATCGCAGGGCGTTCTTTGCGAGTCTTTTGGCTTTCTCGGCGGTGTGACTGACAAGGCCGTCACTCTGGGATGGAGGTACGACGCCGCGTAACTGGGTAACCGGTATCCGACGTTTCGGCGGAACATAGTGCCTTCTTCTTTAACGGTCTAGAGGTCCTGCGTTGACAGCCGCTCATGGCCCCCCCCCCCGTCACTTGTTCAACGGTTTCCCCGCTGCTATTGAGCCCCAGCGTTCACTGTCGTGGATCACAGAAATTAAACCAACAAAATACAGTCCTTCAGGGAGAATCCTCTAATCGTCTGTAACGTATCTCCTGCATGTTTCGGAAATTTTTGCCCAGTACTAAAGAGCTTCATATAGTTTTTTTTTAGTGGTGAAGGGCCCCGCAGCAGTCGCTACAGACGCACCGCAGCCTTGAGGCTTCTTGTGCAACCCTGTGATGAAGATGACGATGATGATGATGATAATTTTGTGTCCCTTTCCTAGTAATGGAGCATCGGTGGAATGAAATTGGCAGGGGAAACCCGAAGTACTCGGAGAAAAACCTGTCCCAGTGCCACTTTGTCCACCACAAATCCCACATCGACTGAGCCGGGATCGAACCCGGGCCTCCGCGGTGGGAGGCTGGCGGCTAACCGCCTGAGCCATGGCACGGCCCGCTTCAATAGTTACACATAGAAGTGTACCAACATACAATACCCCAGAGCCATGTTACGGCCGGACGGATTATGTCAATGAAAAATAACAATGACGCCACCGGGAATTACGTACAATAAGTAGGAGTGTTTACGATCCAGCTCCGTGCCAAGATTAACTTCGTTTGCTCAAATAACTTGTTAGGTATCAGACGGACAGCTCGTGCACCTGCCGAGTCACTTTACATTTCACAGATAAATATCAGTTACACAAGTTGCATTCTGTCGAAGCATCTCGCCGTGCACCATTCAAGGTCCCACATTAACTGTCGATGCAGTTCAGACACCACAAGTTGATACAACCTCCGGCTGATGTTGCTAAACGCATAATAGTGAAAACTGTGACACTAGTATGGTCCCTAATGGTGTCAAGTTTACACCAAGTTTTGTGACAATCGGTCAAATTCTTAAACGTTTAAAGGGATGAAGGTAAAGACACGCGGTTCCAGAGACAGCAAGGAAATCTCATTGTCTACTTTCTCTTCCTCGGAAAGAAAGTTACGATAAAAAAGAAAAGCAAATAACAACGGGGGGGAGGGGGGTGACAAAAAAGCAAAGTTATAACCATTAGGCAATTCATCCCGCTGTGTTTTCAGTTTCAGCAGAAGTGAAACTCATTCTGTCTAAACACAAAAATTTATCATATAAAATCAGCTACATGTTTCGACTAATGTATAACCAACGTCAGACTGACTACAAAAACAAAAAAAGAAATATCCACAGCTGCATTATACTGTGATACGCCGGGATACGGTGCCGTGTTATATTCCGGCTATGGAAGCTCCCCTGGAATACGCTGCCTCCGGTCTTCAAGAGCAGTGCACATGTCCGGGGAAATAAATGGGTACGGCGGCGCGTAATACTCGAGGGCCCTCAGCATCGCAATTCCACCGTGTGATCATTCTGGCGCCTAGAGTTTTGAGGAGATTCTTACAGGCTTCTGAAACCCGTAACAACTCACTTTCACCGTAAAGTTACTATTTTGTGGCAGGCCCATCTGATTTCTTATGATTTGATTCTGAGAGGATGACGCAATCCAGAGCCCAGCGGCAACCAGCACAGCCACGTGAAAGCGTTAGTCGATATGGTGGAAGACCGCGACCGCTCACAGCATCGTAAACACGTCATTACAGATTTGTGACACCGAAAGAAAAACGTTAACTTGAACATGAGAAACTGGAACAAAGTTTGGGATGGCGCAAACTTTGTTTTGCCGCCAACAAGACATAGAACTGGGGTCGGCAACCCGCGAAACGCGCTCTTCTTTTTGGCGGCCTGCAGGCTCGCGACATCAGCTGAAAACTTTCTATTCATGAACAGACACAAAAAAAATAAGAAAACAGACATCAGTGACTTATTTCAGTATGAAGCAGCACATATTTATTTGGTGCTGGACCGCGAAGAATTAAGCAGTGTGACAAAACAGAATGGTAGAAATATTCGGGGCTCTAAGCAGGGCTTCGGCGTCGGAGTCGGATTCGGAAAGAATTTTAGGTGGAGTCGGAGTCGGTAAAAATGTACCGACTCCGACTTCGATATAGAATCTTAAATAAATCTCTTGGTCTGACGCGTGCAGTTTCTGTTCTCAGTATCACTACTATAACCCATACTGAAATTTCAATATTGTAATATCACTAAATATGGGAAATAAAGGAAAAAGCCATGAAGACTTAGCTACAGTAACCATTAGACTTATACTTAAATACAAGTTATAGCCTGGTGATTCACGCGGTGGCGATGAAACGTCTTACGGTACCTTTTGCCACTTTAGTAGGTTTACCATTACCATATAATACACACTGAGCTTTTATGAAGGGGCCGGGGTCGGAGTTTTAAAAACTGAGGAGTCGGAGTCGGAGATTTTGTGTATCGACTCGACAGCCCTGGCTCTAACACCGGCTTATTAGGACAGTTTGCGAAGAAGTTATAACCCCAGCTCTAAGAGTCCGATGCTGTTCTACCGCAATATTCATTAGAGGCACTGTGTGACAAAGTCTCTTCACTGCAGATGAAAGCATTTGTTGCAGCTGTGATCCTAACAGTGGACTACATTCGACACAACAGCTTGCGGCAACGTCAGTTACGTTTTCTGAAAGAATTCGGACCAACTTCCGGCGATATTTTCTACATCTTGGCAGTGAGGTGAACAAGTGGAGATCGGGTTGGCAGAATATTACTGCGTTTGAGAAAGTACATAAATATTTTCATGCCGTAGAAGCACAGACTTGTGCCACAGGTACCTGATCAGAAATGGCCCACAGTTCTTGCATTTATTGTGGACATAAAACCTATCTTAACCTTCATCCCGCTAATGTGGAATATATGGTGAGCTGCTAATAATGCCAGCACCACTCGGCTACCAACTGGGCCCTTAAGGACCTAGCTGGTAGCCGAGTAAGTGTGTGCACACAGATATGACATAGGACGTCTTTCACGTTTGATTCAGTGTTGAGACACTGTGCAGAGAGAGAGAGAGACAAAGAGGCTCCTTTCAGCGTTGCCAAATGTAGGTCACCAAATATTACACATTAGTGGTGCTGACATTATTAGCAGCTCACCATATATTGCACATTAGCAGGATAAAGGTTAATAAAGTCAAGATAAAACTTAAAGGAAAGGTGAATTTGGAGTCCGGTCTACCGGGATGTAAAGCTGTTTGGCGAGTAATTCAATTCAATTCAATTCAATTCAATTCAATTTGTCCGTTACTCAGTGGAATACACCAGAAGGCCAGAACCATCAGCGTTAAAGTTTTGGAAACCTCGACTCGCGCAAAGGTAAATGAATGTGGCACGTTTTGTGATCTGAATGCCTCTGAAGCGAAACTGAGCCCCCTGCACACAAACACACGTGCGGACAACATTTAGCCACTTTTTGTCACACAAAAATTGGTTCCGAATCTTCCACGGCCATTTCCTTCCGTACTCTTTACAATTAATTACGCACTAATCATCTTCGTCATTCAACACTACTGACACCAGTTTCAAACAAATAGGTAATTACATAAAAATTAAAAAAAATGCCTCCTTCCAAACCTTTATTTATATGAAAAATATCTTTTGTCAATTTCCATCTCTATTCCAAAGTCTATGTGGGTGTGCGCCCAGTGACCGACGCTTTATACGTTAAACGAGCCGGCAGAAGCTGAGGAACGATAGGTGCCAAATAACGTACATAATGCACACCTACATTCCTTGCATCTCAGTTCTCGTTACTCCTATCTCTACCAGTGGACAAACACAATGCCGTAAGCACATGTTCAAGTTCAGGTGCACTGCATTTGGGACGGCAGCACTGCAGTTAGAATTCCACATACACAGGTTATATCAGCGTGTGATATGAGGGACCGGACACTGACCTGAGCGTTTGACTGCGGCAGATTACACTGAGGCAGTGCTAAGCTGACACAACAACACTGTGCATTGTAACACTTGGGTAAGCACAGCAGTCTGCGTTACACCTTAACGTATACATCTTCCTTCCGCACCATTCGTCTATGGACACAAGGAGTTCATTCTCAACAGTGTCGCATATTTAAGTGACAGATCCTCACGTCTGTTGTTCATGACAGAAGAATACTGCAGAATTAAATTAACGAAGTTCGGCGCTCTTAAACTCAGAAATTAAAAGCAGGGTCCAGTGGCGAGCTCTTGTTCATATGGTACGAAATATTCTGTCCCATAAACGACGGGCAGTCTATGTAACATCAGAGCGACTATTAACTTATCACCAAGAACCTCCTACTCCATGGGCTGACGAAGAAATGAGGACTGTCTCTTTATGACCCGCATCTCTCCACCTGCTTCACCTAACCTGCACAAAACTCCGTTCTACTGCGTTATGTCACTTACAGGAATACGCCTATTTTTCGTAAATAAATGTAAAGGTAAAGCAATCCCATTACAGGCCTGGACAGGTCCTTAGGGTTCCAGGAGGTTGAGGCTCCCAGATTTCAAGACAATCGGCACATGACCGTGGTAAGTTTGTCAGACCTACGCACCGGCCGTCTTTATCCCCCAGAGAATATCCCTAGTACTCATTTCTGTTAGAGGCTCAGTCGACAGGAAGGATTATGTCAATGAAAAATGCCAATGACACCATTGGGAATCGAACCCGTGACCTTCCGGCTTGCAGCGCAGTGCCTCAAACAACTACGACACCGCGTGCCCCATTTTTGGTAAATATGAACATTAATTTACTGCACGAAGGACACGCTTCCTTGACAAGCTGTCAGTCGTTCAGCTGGCCAAGACATCATATAGTGCGCTCGTACCGAAAATTTGCAGACATTCGCGTTTTATTTTTGTCCGCATGTAACAACTCGAAAAGAGCTGTTCAGGTTTTCATGAAATTTGAAAACGTGGAGTTGTTTGAGATACAAACCTGTTGTTACACACATAATCGCACTGCATACAGACGCCAATCACTTTTCTGTAACTTTTTAAAAAATATGGCGGAACGTCATCACGGCGCAACAAGATCTGCACCCTTCTGGCATATTACGCGGCGTCGTGTTGTAGTTGGCTACCGACGTTTCGGGACAACGTATCGGTCCCTTGAAGATGGGACCGATACGTATCCCGAAAAGTCGGTGAACAATTATCCACACGACGTCGCCTAATGTCCTGCAAGAGCACAGCTGTCATTAACACCGCGGCGGGAGCCTGAACTCAACGGCGCAAACATTCTGCTAACTTTTAATGCTGTTCAGTAAACAGGGTACAACAGGCGCGGCAGTAAGAAACTCCAATCAGAACAAATTGTATGGATATCAGCACGGCGATTCCGGACACATCAGATGACACAGCATAAAAGTAACTTCTGTTTAATATTAAAAAATTCTACGTGGTGCCCACATTGCGTTTATGTGTTTTGTACGGATCTCAGAACAAACAGCAACTTTTGCCTTATAAAACATTAAGAGATTGGTTTTTATAACCGAAGTGGAGAGTGTTTACAGCGCGGTACGCACTGAGTCCTTATATAAAACAGATACGCTTCGTCTTTAAAGGGTTAATTATGTCAAAACCGTAAGACTGGTGTAAAAAAATGATCTCGAACGTAAAATGCACATAGCTATTAGCATGTTAACAACGTCAAGTTGATGGCATTTCTTTTCATTTAAGTGGCGCCTTTGACTTCGTTCCTCGTACACTTCTTTTACACAAGTTAGCTCAGTGGATACGGGCTGTCTGACGTTGGGTAGTTACATAATTAGTCTTTATTTTTTGTTCGAAATCAGAAGATGTATTCTACCTTCGAGTGCTGTCTGGTGTTCCCCAAAGACCGATTTTTGGGCCCCTGTTATGTAATGTATTTACGAATAACTTCGCAATTGTATTAATCACTCCTGATATTTTTATTTTCTGATGACATTAAAATTTTTCGCACCATACTCTCTGCAACTGATTATACTCTTCTACAGTGACATAAATTCCATTCGCGATTAGTGTGCTGCTAGCCATAAAAAGATTAATATTGACAAAGCTCGAGTCATTATTTAAAAGGAAAAATAATTCAATTGATTACAATTACAAAATGTACATAAGAAATGTGTAACTCGCACGCATTCCATACAAGATCTAGGAGTACTTTTGGATTCTAAACTCTTTCTTCACCAATATGTCGACTGCGCGTTTTCTCAGCCGCTCAAAATGTTTGCACTCCTACGTACGTTGACCTATTCCTTCTCTACTATCGATTGTACTGTTAGTTAAAGCTAATGTAGGATATGCCTCACCTGTTTGGAATACTGTCAGATTTCTGCTGCCAATAAGCTGGAAAGCGTCCAGCGAAAGTTTGCAGCTTTGTGCTCCGGTCGTTTCCTCCTTATATGCCTTACAAGTATGTTTGCGCACTTGGGCTTATGAAGTTACGCACTTTACAAGTTAGAAAGTAATCACATTAATGTTCTTTTCCCATTAGCGGTTTTTTCTAGGATCTAAATTCTGTCCTTCCCCGATTGATAATATCAGTCCAGACGTTCGTCTCGTATCATAAGAAACTTCAACCTGTTTTCTGTGGCAGGCAAAAATCGCTGTTCCATTAGAAGTGCGACAGCTCTAAGTTGGTACGCAGTGATATATGCGTGCGTGTGTACATACATACAGATACACTTAGTACGCAAATTAGATGTGTGAAACAGATTTTACGTTAGTAGCACGTTTCGTTTGAGTTATGGTTTCAATTATTTAGCTGACGGGTGTTGCAACTGAAGCCATAAATCGAACTGCTGTTTATCTTGTGTTGTGTTGTTTGTGTGTTTATTTATGTAATTTGTATAGTATTTTGTGCTAGTTTTTTAATTGGCCCTTTGCGCTCTTAAGCTAGCACCTCAGTACATGAGAATTTATTATTATTATTATTATTATTATTATTATTATTATTATTATTACTACTACTACTAGCCGTTGTAGTACAGCAGTAGGCCGATCCCAGTGGTCGCGCGGTCTAAGGCGTGAGCCTTCGGCCGAGCGCTTGCTGGGATCGCGGGTTCGAATCCCACCGCGGGCGTGAATATTTGTCTCCTGTGAGTGTTTGTGTTGTCAGGTAGAAGTCTCTGCGACGGGCCGATCCCTCGTCCAGAGGAGTCTTACCGACTGTGGTGTGTGTCTGAGTGTGATCCTGAAACCTCCAAAAGTAGGCGGCCGAGGCGCGATTTGGGCTGTTGCGCCACAGGAAAGGAAGAGTGTAGTAGTAGTAGTAGTAGTGGTAGTAGTAGTAGTAGTAGTAGTAGTAATGTGGCGGTGTTGCAAAAGTTCCTTGCTGAGAGAATCATATTATTCTAAACCAGATTCCAACTACTTCGTGCGTGTCACACATCAACTGTACGCTAATTGGTAAATATTTATTATTGTGTTGTTACGTAATGTCAATACAAACGAAGAGGATGTTTTTAACTTGCTAGCGTTATATATGTGCGTATGACAAATATCTGTAAACACGCGTAAAAACCATAATTAAGACAAAATGTGAAGCTGTCTTCGCTTTCTGTCTGCGGGATACTCTACTTGTTTCACAGCTACACGCAACTTAAATTGCAAGAAACGTCTTTTACACTTTGACGCACGATGTTCACGTAAATAATTCTCAAAATGTAAGTTCCTACTTCACCGAAAACACAAAACATTGCAATTATAATTCTTAATGGTTAATACCGTTTAGGGAAATTACGACGACTGTTTCGTATAGCAGTCCTTCCCTCTTCTACCTGTTCACAGTAGGTAGAAGAGGGTTTTTATTTTCACTTGATCACACTCAGACACACACCACAGTCGGTAGGACTCCTCTGGACGGGTGATCGGCCCGTCGCAGAGACCTCTACCTGACAATACAAACACTGTACAAGACAAACATCCAAGACCGCGGTGGGATTCGAACCCACGATCCCAGGAAGCGCTCGGCCGCAGACCTACGCCTTAGACCGCGGCTATGACTACTGCGAGAAAAAATAAGTACATTGTTTGGGTACAATGCAGAGTTTTTAATATTAAAGCAGGTGGTACAAATCGCAGGACAACCGGTAATATATTACAGTTGTATTTTAGCCCACTTTCCTAACTTCATAAAGGAATTACTCTTATACCTTGTAAAAATACATTATTTTATCTGACAAATATCGCTAGTGGGCTCACTTATTGTAATCAACAGCCCACTCACCGGCTCATCAACACGTGCGTTATCGGCGCGAGGTCTACATGTGCCATAAGTCGCAATGCTGCATTTACGTACGTGGACAATTGTGATTCACAAACTCTGCGACACAAAGTCGAGCAAAAGCTCCAACCGTCGCAACAAAAGTCCACCATTCCTAGCCCGTTCAGTTGATTTCTCACTGCCATTTCTCAATAAATCCAATAATGTTAGCAGGCCTACACCACCTCCTTACGCTTTTTCCAAGCGGCCGCTTTCTAAAATGTTACGTTTTTGTAAGAATCCAAAATATCATTTTACTAAATCTGTGGTTCAAGAAAAACGCCATTAACAGTTTCAGTCTCTCGTGAACCGAAACTGGTAACTCAAGACTTAATTTCATTGCACAGGATCTTAATTAAAAGCTCGAAACTTGATACTTATCTTTTATTTCAAGAAATACTTCCATTTTATGGAAACTGACGGCTCAACATCACACAAACACAAATACGTATATAAATACATACAGTACATGCATGCACACATGTCTGTGGATGCACCTACCTGAGAGACACGTGTTTCCACTCGCAAGTTCACACGCACTGTGGCCGTATTCAGCCTGCCTCTGTTAGTATTAGAGCCAGTTCCCCCGCTCTGCGCCACTGGCTACTGTGCGCGAGCGACGACGGCGTTCTGCCGTGACAGGACGAAAGGAAACTAGAGTTGTTGCCGAAACAGACTAGTCATCAAATTACTTAACGAAGGTTTATCTTTACGAAATAGCTGAATAAGCAGGACATGCCGGAACGTCCAAAGAAGGTCTGCACTTTTTCCCCACAGTGTCTTCGTGTGTTACCTATGACCTTCAGAATAATCAGCGACTTTAACAGCATACATTCCATGCACTACCCCGTAATTATGCATTTATACCAACCCATGCGGGGGTTGCGGGGGTCCCGGTGGCACAGTTGGTTGAGGCACTGCGCTACAAACCAGCAGGTTGCGGGTTCGATTCCCGATGGTGTCAGTGAATTTTTTTTCATTGGCATAACCCTGTCGGTCGCACTATGGCCCTGGGGTCGACTCAGCCTCTAACAGAAATGGGTACCAGGAATATTTCCTGGGGGGTAAAACGCGGCCAGTGCATATGGCTGACAACCTACCACCTTCATGTGCCGATTGTCTAGAAATCTGGAAGCCTTGACCTCCTGGAACCCTCTGGGCCTGTCCAGGCATGTAATGGGACTGCTTTACCTTTTACCAACACATGCGCGTAACAGAAATTAAAAGTCATGCATAAGCTTGTCATAATAAGTAATTCTTTGAAACCTTGCCCAGGGGCCTAAAATAATAATAGTAATTGTTCAAGCCGTTACTCACGGGCCTAAAATAGATGACGGGCTCTGAAACAATAGAAGTGACCTTCATGTTGCGAACGATGCTCAGTAAGTAAGTGACGTTCCCCATGTCGTAACAATTAAGAGAGAAGCCATGACATCTGAACTACAGCTAATGTATTTCGGTGAACTGTAAATACTTTTCAGCACAATCGCGGATCACTTTCATGTGTCTCTCCCACCTTGGCACGAGTTCAAAAATTTCTTCGCAGTAGAAATATGTCTCTTGCATTCGTAACCTTTCACGAAGAGTCATTTCCACTTCCTCATGACTGTGGAACTGGCGACCTCTCAAGCGGCATGCGCGGTTTCCAAAATCATCCACTCGTTCGCAACTGTCTTTCAGGTGCTGGCCCGACCGGTGTGATAATCACCGTGGATGTCTGTTAGACTGTTTTAAGACTCTGCGCCATTTGCTGCCACGTTGCGCTCTCATGACGCCGTTAATATAGGCCCAGTGTTACTGCTGACATTGTGTCACACATTTTGCACGCACATTCTTACGTTGACATCTGCATTGTCAGTTCAGGACTACCGACAGCTACGGTCCCCAAATTTATTTTTCCACGGGGCCCAGAAACGTCTTACACCAGCCCTACATGCGTCACATGCTGTAGCACTGTGAAAATCTGCACTCTGCCTGAACAGTATGCTTGTGTGTTTCTTCATTATATTCCTATAAAACATTAACCGGCTGGTCTTCCTCATGGACAAGGTAACAATGTGCACCAGCCGCCGCTGTCCCATTACCGAGGAGGCCCAGGTTAGATCCCAGTTCAGTCAATGTGAGATGTGTGATGGACAGAGTGGCTCTTGGACAGGTTTTCTCCGGGTACTTCCTTTCACCCCTGTCCATATCATTCCTCCTATGCTCCACAATCATTATGATGTTTTCACGAGGACAAACGGGTGAAGCCGGAAAACATTCCGAAAAGCAATGCTCTTCAGGAAATCCACGAGCACTGGATATAAAAGAACTTTCACCTTTTTAACGTGACTTTCTTTCACTCTTCTAGTACTTCTTGCGTTTTTGTTTCTCTTCTCCTTTCAATGAAAGTCACACGTTAACCATATATTTACATTTTGTCTCTCATGCATCAGGACGTTTGAAATGCCTGTACACAGTGTTTTTTTTTTGACGGCACATAATGTTACGCAGTAACGACATCCGTCTTTTTAGGCGCTTTCGATAAATATTGAAAAGTGCCTTTCAGCATCGTCATGTCTGTCCTTCCGTCCGTCCATCTGTCCGTGTGTGTAAGGGCGGCTACCACTAGACGGATTTCCGTGAAATTTGATATTGGGAACTTTTGCGAAAATCTGTCAAGAAACGCCAAATTTGATTAAAATCTGATAAAAATATCGGCCACGTTACTGGAAGACCTAAATACGTTTATATTGTCGACAGCAGTACGAAATATTTCGTAGTTCGAAAACAATGCGAACGGAAACCATTATTGCTTTTCCATAGCAACACTAGACAGTATTTAATCTACGTAACTGGGTGGGATACGGATAACGTTAAATTTAATAAACGGTTGTTGGTTTATTGTTTTAAATCGCTGTCGAATTTCGTGCAGTTCAACAACCATACACACGGGACGCATTTTTGCCTTTCCGTAACAACAATGGTTAAGCGAAAATGCCACAATATTACTTGAGACATTGCCTGTCTTGTTTTAAGAAAGGTGAAGCACTCAATAAACTGGCTTACATTGTTTATTCTGACCTGCGAATACCGCCACATTTTGTTTTCCTAAAAAAAAACGCACGGCCTATAACACTAAACGCCACGTCTTAATTTGTTCCTGTTCTTTTCATCCATCACCTGCATCACGCTGTGATCGAAAATATACCTATATCTTTCATTTTCGGTCGTAACAACGAAAGAAACCACGGAAAACGGCTCTGTTTCTCATTGCGCTTCGTAATTAAAATCTAAACGACGCATGAACGACTGAAGTTTTAGAACCCATACGAAAAGATTTACTCCACTTAAACAATAATTATTTATCCAGGCTTCACGTCTCCCAGCATTAAGATACAAACTCCATTTTGTTTTCCCTCTTCCACATTTGTACATCGACTATCGATAACGGGAGAGGCCATGTTGGTTTCCATGACAACTTGGAAAGTAACCAAACATACGACTGGTTTGTGTGCGTTAACTTCAGTGTTTTATTGCAGAAATATCTTGATATGGCTCGGAAACAGACCTCGATGTACGACATAGTGAAAGCAAGGTTGGGAATGGCACAGAGGGTACGTTGTCTGCAGTGAAAGTAAAATTACCACATCCGAAACGTAACGTTGCATAACCATCGTGAAACGTGACTTTGTGCTTCAAGATTTACAGGAATATAGAAACGTGCTAACACAACAGAACTGTGAACAAACAGCATTTGCTAGGGATACTGCCCCCCTAAAAGACCGCAGCCGCGAGCCCAATTCTCAATGCTGCGTGCAAATAAAAGTACAGCCACAAGCAAAACTTAAAAGACAAAGGCACGTCCGCTTTTCGTTTTGCGCAGCATCTTACTACTTCCACGACAGAGTTCTTAACAGGTTCCCTTTCTATAGCTGGGCGACCAACGAACGCCCCACTGTAACTACACTACCCTCTTTTTAAACGTTCTGGGAAGCAATGTCTGCCCGGAAACCGGATATCTGTAATTTTCGTAGAGGTAAAGTTGCCCTGTCCACGCCACGAAGGCATATAAGTACAGCTCCACTCATTCTTAACCTCAGGTCTGGATGAATGGTAAACATCATGCCTCCCGCCGATTTAACGCCCAGGAAATATCCCGGTACCCACTGAAGACGGGGCTAGGTCGGGCCCCAAAGCCGGTATGGACGATTTATCTCTTCCCCCTGCTGGGATTCGAACCCCGGACCGTCCAGCCAGTAGCCTAGTCAGTGTACTGACTACGCTACAGCAGCGTAGTCAGTACACTGACTATAGCGTACGCTACTCCGGCTTCCTCTACTTTTCCTGTTTTGCTATTTCCAGGTAAATGCTGGGATATCTTAAAATAGGCCATGGCCATTCTCTTCATCAAGATCCTCACGTACAATTTACAACTATGTTATATTAGTTTATGCGTAGAATTTATGTAGAAGCTACGCGCCAAATAAAGACAGCAATAAATCCAAAGTCCGACGTTCTGCCTGTCTGCAAGTACCTACGCAAGGAAGTGTGTAATCACGCGGGAAAAGTTGAATGGGTTTCCATTAAATTTTAACACAGAAGTTTTAATCAAATCTGTCGGGCGGCACGTTTTACTTAACATCGGTCATCACTGTCGAACACTGTACATGAAGACCTGCACGTGCTACTGCCCACACCTCTGGCGCAAATCGCTGAATATTAACCGCAGCGAACCATGATTTAAGAAAAAAAAGTTGTAGAAAAAAGCGACAGACACATTTGCCTGTCCTACGGTTTTTACAGATAATTAAAGAAAATCGAAATATAATACCTAGGTGCAATAACAGACTGAACCAGCTAAAATTTCGATTCTGTACGTAGGCCTCCATTACTGCCCTTGTTTCTTCCTTCCGTTGACAAAGAATCTACTTGTCGACAATATACACTACAATTGCACTGCGCCTTTTGACAGTGAGATATTCAGAGCGATGTGTCATCAAACAGGTGACGTACCTGCACCGCATCATCTACGTAGGGAAACACAGTTTCGGCGAAGACCCGACAGTGAAGCAGTTCTTCGAAGGAATAATCAGAGAAGTAAATGCTAACGATTTTGACGAGGCTATCACAGGATTCCTGCTCTGCTACCAACACACGTTCGTCCACATTGTGGAGGTGAGGCACTAACACGTAACGTGTGCGTGGACAGCAGTGTTTGCCAAACTATCTTCGAAGAAAGGGCCACTGAAATAACTTTTTCTTTCATATCCCGAGGAAACCCTACTCATGAAAACGTTTGCAGGCCAGGAAACAGAGAGGCAATTGGTAGCCGACGGCTCCAGTATTACTAACCACTTGACAAAAATTCTCGCGATATTCAAAGTGTTATTTTGAATTTTCCACGGTATTTCAAAATATTTAAATATTTATTCCACGATTTCTGGCGAAATCCTTGACGATGCTGCGGGTAACTTTGGTTGGGAAGCAGTGTCCTAGACAATGTGGAACAGAGGGGCCAATGGGCTTCCACGGAGATTAATACAATACTGCTAATTGCCGGACAAAATTTCCGGACATATTTCGAGGAATGTGTGGCATTTTTTGCAGTATTTCAAAAAATTTCACTTACTTATTCCACGATTTTTCGCGTAACCGTGGTTGGAAAACAGTCGTGTTGAGTAACACACAGGCAACTGTGAAAGTAAAGTTCACCCCACACCAGGCCATGCAGGCCCAGATGGGGAGTACAGGCACAGCTCTATTCTTTCTTTAACCTCGGCACTAGATGTGGGTGGGTGGTCAACGCCACGTCCCCGGCCGCTTTACCCCCGGGAAAGATAACCGATACCCACTGTGTAAGAGACTGGGTGCGCCCCGGGGCCGGTCTGGACAGGTGCGGAAAATTTCGCTTCCACCGACATTCGATCTCCGGACCGTCCAGCCTGTAGCGAGCTGCTATACCGACTGAGCTACCGCGGCCCACCCAATGTGAAACATGTTGGTTCTTATTTTCGTTCATTACACAACAAACACACACAAAAAAACATAATGTAGAGATCGTGTCTGCCCCTTTGTACAGTGCCTGTATCCCCGAAGCTACTGGCGGAATTTCTGTTGCGTTTTGTGTTTTGAGGGCACAGACAATTAAAAAAAGTCGTCAGACAAATTTCATTTTGGTTTACATATGTATCCAGCATAACCCAAAATTACGAGCTCAAAACTAACGCATCAAGTTTCATAAAGCGGCCCATCATATAAAATATTCAGCACAAAGTATAAAATGTTAATCTCGTTAGGACAGGCAGCCTTTAATGGAAATATTTTTTATGTGGTGAATGGGTATTTTATCAAAATATTGCGAAGTGTACATCAATTAACTTTACCTAGACTAGCCAATGTTAATGCAAAGGGAATGGATCCCTGGCACTCATTTCCATGACCTTAGTGTCGTAGCAATGCCCATCACTGGAAAAATGTCATGAACTGGCCAATATAGTTCACATCGCTGCAACCAGTTCCTATAAATTTTTGCTGAAACACTATGAATTTTCGACATTTTCAGGGATCCGAGGCAGCGATCCTGAGGCATGTACGCGGGGTCTTCGAGTATGCAGACGGGGCCGAAACGCGACTCGGCGCAATGAGAGTACTCACCGTGTGTCACAACATACGTAAGGTACCCAGCAGTGGCTTGTCTCTTTAAGGAAGTCCAAACAAGAAATGAACGGCACCACCATAAAGTGGGCACAGTTCATGAACACGGGAAAAATACTAACAAATCAAGATAACACCTGTTCACGATGAATGGAACTGTCATAGGTCAGTTTGTACAGTGACTAGACTACAAGCTGACCCCCTGGAATCAACGTCCGGCCCCACCCAGTATTCTATCCAAAGGTTAACGTGGAATCTTTCCAGAGGGTTAAAACGGCCGAGACACCACACTAACCACTCATTTCCATCAATCACCGAGGTTAAGAATGCGTCAGGTATTCATGGCTTTGTGATTAAACACAGGTTTATTTATGCTTAAATTAAAAGATAAACGTAAAATCGTGTATGTGCACGTCGAGAAGGCATATGGGGGAGTGCAGGTATACCTCCATTCATTCCTAAAGTCGGCACTATGTGGCAAGTAAGTAACTTCATGGCCAAGCCGCTTTACCCCCAGGAAAGAACCCACTGAACAGGGGGCTGGGTATGCCTGAGTCGGTCCGGACGTTGCGGGGAAGAATGAAACCTCTAGTCCGTGGCGGCCTTGGAGTGTGCGTCCTTGGCCGCCCAGGCCGTAGTCAAACAACTACACTGATTATGTTAACAGATTGCGCTCGGGGATTGCTTGCTATAAGTATCTTTAGAATCTTTTATACTCCTCTCTGTCTAAAAATGAATAGGGTATATTACAAATACAAAACCACATTTTTGTTGTTTTGTACCCCAAGTGTGAAAATTGGTCTCTCACTCTAAGGGAAGTTTATACAGCGAGGGTATCTGAGAAGAGAAGGTGACAAGAGGCTGGGGAAAACGGAGTAATTATGATCTTCAAAAAATATGGTGTCAGTGTGTGGACTCGATTCACCTGATTCATGACGGGATGCAATGAAGAACTTTTTTTGAATACAAGAATGAACATTCGGTTTCCATATAATCGTGGAATTTATTGGCCAGTTGAATAATTCAGTTCTTCATGGAAGATACAACACGCTGTAGGTGGGTGGTTAGTAGCCTAGATCAGTCACTCCTAAAATCAGTTAGAGCAGTATGTGGTTATTTTGTATCAAGAATGAGTACCACAAAGAATGCACAATGCAAGTTCGCTGCAAAACGCTGGATTAACGCCACTTAAACAAAGCAAGTACAAAACCTTAACCTCAAATCACCCTCCAGGTGACCGTTTTCAAGTGGTACGTAGGAAAACAGTATGTTGCCTACGGAGATAATCTTCTGGTAAAGGGAAAGCCATTTACTTACTGTGCAATACTCCAATACAATTTCTTGGATTCAGATCGACGTAAGCTGACGAGTTAATTTAACTACACGAATTCATTCCACTTTCGAAACTTACTTGCATTGTTAGCATTTCCCTCGCGCGCCTGTCAACTTCTTATAGTTTCTCTCAATGGCCGCTAGTGGTGATACTGTCGCCAGGCGCGCGTAATTTTTAAACGACACATTTTTATCTGCAGTTAAAAATTTAAATCACAACTTCAAACACACGAAAATAGGCTACTTTCTTCAACAGAAAGAAAGGAATCAATTTAAAACTTACTTTCTCAATTAATCTTATATTATATCAGCGTTAATCCCGGCTGCGGGAAGAGATTCTTCCCCTCCCTAAAGAGTTCATACTATATAGGAGGCCCACCTAACTTCTCATTCAATGAGTGATGGGGGCCCTCTCCCCGTAGATAAAGCGGCTGAGACGTGAAGCTGACCACTCACCTCCATTCAGTGCTCAGATTAATAATGAGTGGAGCTATACCTCCACCCCCACATATGCCTTCATCGGGTGAACAGGGAAATATCTATCCTATATGTGTTTCAAACATTTGCTCCGAGTAAGCGATGGCCCAACGTGGTTTGCATTCCCATTTTGGGAAATGCTGTTGTGTAGGACTGATGTGAGAAAATGCACACTGTGGAGTATGTGTATTTGCAGAGACTTTTCAAACAATGGGCTGGTTGCACTGCCACACCTCCAAAACTGCAGGAAGAAACCGATCCTGGGTGGAACGTACAAACAACATGGCAAATGGTCAGGACCTGCATCAACAAGTTGTACAAATTGTCTGCTTTCTTGAGTCAGCAATCTGTGGTCAGTATTGCCTGTCCTTTGTTGTCATGTCATTAAAGTTTTAACAGTTAAAGGTAAAATGAACTCTTCATCTAACCATCACAATCGTAATAGGTATGTGATTAACAAATACTGGTATTTTATTTTCCATAAGCCTCATGGCCTCAATTCAAAGGAACTGCATGTCCGAGAGCCTTGCAAGGAAATTTCTGAAGTTTGGAAGCTGTTAAAGAGCGGTCAAGCATTTTCACTGAGTAAATATAGCAAAATATAAATGAATTATATTACTAACAATTCATGTGATTTCTACAAGATTTCCCAAATGGCGATTGGTTATCAGAGGGTGTTGATAAACTTGAACTCACTCTGGAGTGGGTCCCAAATTACAGATGAAGAGCTGGGCAGACAGACGGCCAGGTTTAAGATAATTGGTGCATTTCTAGAACTTTTTGGCACATAAGCCCCCACTCTTAAATTCTGAAAAACATCCATGGTCGAAAGCAATGTGACCATGAGAAGAATGTGAAAACTGGCTTTATTTGATCTACATTCTAATGCAATTACAGAAAATCACCATTACCACCTTCATTGTTACTCACTGATCTGTTCTACCCACTCGTTGTGTAGAATGCAAAACACAATGGCTGCATATGAAATCTAAATTTAACTCTCCACATGGTAATGATAATTACTGAATTACTGAAGTTTGCACATGAAGTCAAATTTGGAATTTACATTGATCATAAACATGACCACAAATTTCAATATACAATTTATGTGTTAAAAATGAAAAGCATGATGGATGTGTAAGAATTTGAGATTATATCTCAAAATTAATAATATAAATCTGATGTTACTTGCTAAGTAATTACTAAAATTTAAAAACCCATCATTTTGATTGTCACTTTATAAGGGTGTGGAAACTGGTTTCTCAAATTAAGGTAATAAAACAGACTGTGGATGCAATATCAGGAGATTTAAAATTTGCACTCATCACCGAATACTGGAAGGACTAAACTGGCAGGACATATAGCATGCATAGGGACAAAGTAAAATACATATAAAACTCAGGTCTGATAACCAAAAGGAAACCATCACTTGCCAAGACCTGGGCACAGATGACAGCATTACACCAAACAGGGCACGGAATGGATTAATTTGGCCTAGAAAGGAACCATTTGTGCACATGATAATAAACTTCCAAGGTTCCATAAAATATGGGGCACTGTTGACTAGCTGAGCAACTGTTAGCTTCTCAAGAATGGCTGTGTTCCGCATTGCTACTTCATTACTACCATTTCCAAGCAGTACATATCAATGTCAGAATTATGTGCAGGTAGTTCTGAATAGTGGAAGGGACCACTTACGGGAGAAGGTGCCAACTCTTTTGCCTGACACTGCACTCCTCAACTGCTTGCTGCAGTGCAAGGCACTCCTAGATCTGCAAAAATACATGAATATGCAACTTACCATGTCCCAAGTTAAATATTACAATGGTAAGTACACTATGTATTTCCTTTTTGTTTCTGTCCATCTTAACCCTGGTTTCATTAAAACATTACAACCACTACTGCACTAAATTTTGTGAAACTCAATATGAATAGCATATCACTGGAGAAAAAGCATATCAAGGTGTGGTAAAGTTATCCTTGTGCTTAATTTAACACCACACCATTAAGGCATATCGGGTAGTGGAGGTAGTGGTCCATGCATATTTAAACACTGGCCAGCTCCACCCCTTCGGGAAAAGCCCCTACTGTTCATTGCATGGGAGGTGGATAGAGTCCAGAACTGCTCTGGATGTTTTGAAGAAGGGAAATGCTCCCCTGTCAAGAAAAGAACCATGACTCCCAGGGGTCCTGGCTGCAACCTAGCCACTCTACTGACTGAGCTATCACAGCTGTTCTTTCAAGTTCTGTAACTTAAAAATAAAATTAAGATTTTTACTCTGCAATGAGCCAATTGTTGGAACAGGGATGAAGCCTCCAACTTTAAAGACAAATCATATCATAACATGCTGCCCAGTCAGGGCTATTGCACATCTTAGGGAGCGGCAACAGATGAGTATGAAACAAAAGTGGCCTGACAAGCAGCAGGGAAAAAGTTGAATAAACTGGGAGAAAGTCCTACACAAGTGGCAGATGTCTACCAGGGAACCTCACATAATGTTACCTGGAATTAAACCCAAGGTCCCATATTGAGAAGCCAGCAACAACTTGGGTTCAATAAATTAAAGGAACTTCTTGACCATGTGTTTATTTATTTTATTTATGGTCCATTTAACGATGCTATCAGTAGCTTAACCATTGTTGCATATGATCAGTACATAATGAACTGAAAAGTCTGAGTAATTGGTTGTGGCACAATTTAAGGAATTATCCTGACATTTTCTGGGAATAAGGAAAGCCATGAAAAACCTTGGTTAGGATAACTGGTCTCCAGCCTAATTTGAACCTGGGACCTACAACACACAACACAGGAGTGCTAACCACTTCACTGTAGTGTTCAGTCCAAATAAATACTGACTTACGTCGAATAATTTAGTGACAGAGGCGTGTACTGTGTTTCAGAAACTGTGTGGCCCATACTGGAGGAGCTCATTCCATTCCACCTGGCAGATGCTGAGGAACATAAATTCTTATATGACATGGGTGTGCTGCCTGGAGCGACAACCACGCAAGACAAACCCCAGTAAGTGAAGCTCAGCTGGCAGGACACAAATTATACTGAAATGCTGTAAATACAACATAAATTGAAGGTTTTCTATCACCCGCTATACATGGAATATTTTAGCATTTTCTGAGTTGACTCTTTGAAATCATAGGTTGTAATACAACTACTTTACTACTGGACACATTACAAGCAAGGTGTCTTGTCAGGTCATTTGTACGCTTAGGAGAGTGAAATTCTGGAGATGGTGACAGGCTGGAAATGCAAAGGTAACACTAGCTGAGTGAGACATAGCAAAGGGTGCAACACACACAGGGGCACAAAAAGTGAGAATTTCCAGTACCATGTGCTATACTTTTAATATATGCATATTTTTAATGTCAGAAAATTCATCTCTTTGTGCCATATATTTACTTTGTGGTACACCAACTCTGGACTCACAGCCATTCAATGAAAACTGCAGCATCAATACCAAGAAAAGTGCTGAGTGGAGGCAGGGTTACTTAAGCTATTACTAAAGACAAGTGGGACAAAGCTGCAGGCCCTGCCCTGCAATAAGTAGGCAAGAACTGACAGCTTCACAAAGAGGCACAAATATGATACGTTGTTAAAACCTAGCTATTAACTTTCAAATTTGTAACTTGTTCAATCTGAAGCTTACACAGGATGCACAAATGCATTCTTCTGGCTCTGGCTCGTCATATAGCTTGTATGAGATGAAAAGAAGTTCATAAAAATTTGTCGAGGTAAGTTCTTGGAAAATAATCACTTGAAAAAGGGACAGGGAAGATCCCAAGACTGGGAAAAATACTGATGTATGGTATTAAGGGCATCTGAAACTTAGGCTCTTGTACCAGAGGATTAATATTACTACTATCAGATTTAAGGCATCAGAAACCAGGAAATTAAAATTAATACACCTATTCTAATATTTTGGCTCAAACTACTTCCTATTTGAATACTCAAATCTCCTGGGATATGACACCCTGTAGACTGGCAAATTTACTTCCTATTTAACCTTTTAAAGCCTAGCGGTAATTTTACATACCACCAGGTTTAACATTAAAAAATTCTACGTGGTGCCCACACTGCGTTTATGTGTTTTGTATGGATCTCAGAACAGCAACTTTTGCCTTACAAAACATTAAGAGACTGGTTTTTATAACCGAAGGGGAGAGTGTTTACAGCGCGGTACGCACTGAGTCCTTATATAAAACAGACACGCTTCGTCTTTAAAGGGTTAACTAAACATTTACCTCGAACTTCATTACCTGGCCTGTGTTGCTGACACTTCAAAACTGGACTGTGATCTTGTGCATTGTGACAAAATGCATTCTGACCTTTCAGAGAAATCAGCTACCCCTACACAGCGTACCTCTACTCAGTGTCACAATCAAGAAGTAACAAACTTAATGGCCGTGAAATCCCAATGACATGCCTCAGAGGATCAAATTATTTGAAAACTCATGGGATCAGACTTGTGAGCCAACCAACAGCACTGTGCCCCCATGTCAGTCTCCTTATCCCTACACAGTGCATTAATAAACAAGTGTCTTATAAAAATGTTCTAGAATAAACAGGCACATCCTGGCCAGTCTCTGGAATTGCACCAGCCCACAATCATACTCCATCTGCCCGTCAACTCAAATGTAAGCACACACGGATGTCTCTCAACCACTATGCTGCACATCTAATGACGATTCACAAACTATGACATATTTTGCTTGGCCCTGCCTTGTCAAATTATCAGTCCAAATCCATGCCTGAATTGCTAAATCATTGTGGCCTCAATTATGCGTATA
This sequence comes from Coptotermes formosanus, assembly GCA_013340265.1. Lineage (NCBI taxonomy): Eukaryota > Metazoa > Arthropoda > Insecta > Blattodea > Rhinotermitidae > Coptotermes > Coptotermes formosanus. Next base: position 1,037,855 of record BLKM01000294.1, read on the forward strand.
TATATATATATATAAAATCATATTTCTTAAGAATGGCTTGTCTTCTCTGAACCATTTATAAAATTACTTTACTCTACTATGAGGTTCTCATGGTGATGCCTGGCCATGGAAATGGTTGAGAAGCAGCACATTAAAGTTTTAAGCACTAGAAACTACTGTTTCATAAACAAGACATACTCATGTGACATCTCATTTTCCCAAAACCCTTCTACTGCTATAAACTGAAGTGAATCCTACATCTTACAGACAATCAATCTGATCAAGCCACTGCACTACTGTCACTTTAGCACATTTTACAAGTTTAATAAATCATCAATTCATAAAAAACAAACAATAACGTTAGAGAACTTGCATAAAAGCCCATTTTCTTGACACAAAAGAAACTAACTTTTGCCAAAAATTACTGTTTGGCTAAATGTATGTGGAATAAGTTACAAGTATGCTGTACAGAACTTCATATTATATAACTCAGAACACTTAAATAAATAATGCATACAATGCTCTCAGTGCTACACTTAAGCTCTGTTCTCATCGCAGGGACTCTGAAGCATACTGTGTTCTGAAAACTGATTACACGTAGTCTGGTACAGACTCACTGACACTTTGAAGAAACACACCACCTCCATCTCTGGGGCAGGGTCATGTTTTTCCCATACCAGACTGCACAGCATGACATCCCAAAAAAGATATTTTTCTGTTAGGGAAATGTTTCCCACCTCTCCCAACACTGAAAATTAACTATTTACAGCATTTCTACATTGCTAAAGAAATAATACAGTATAATGTCTCTGTACGTGAGAACAAGGACTGACAGGGTTAAGATATATGTTTCTGTAACTTATTTATACTTTAAATGTCTTGAAAAAACTACGAACTTGCTACCCAAACTCTCATTACAAATGGAGGGTAATAACAAATAGGACTCACCACATATCACTTCTACTGTTCACACATTTTCATCTTCTTACAAATTATTTTCAAACCGAATGTTAATCTTCGTCTTCACTTCGCTTCCGCTTGATGCTCGACCTGGAAAGGAAATAACTGGAATGACTGAGAGAGCTGCACGAAACTACACATTTACTGGAAATACTGGAAATAACATTTTATTGTTTAAAAAATGTTATTATAACCACACATATGCATGGTACAGCAAAGATAAACCAACTCCATTTTTAACACCCTTCCTTATTGGTCGTGTCCCGTCTGTTTACAAAGTTGGTTATGCTGGTTCCAATAACATTCTGCAAAATACTGCTACCAAGAAACAAGTTCACAAGTTACACATCCCTATGAAACACCACATGACATTCTACTGTGATCCACATTGCTAAGTCAGTGATTCCCATACCATTTTGTAGATACAGTTCAAATTCTAAATCGAACCTACATTTACTCAAAGTCTTATCAAAACCATAACTCCAAATGTTGTTCCCCAAGTAACCCCCTCATGCTCAAGTTGTGGTTTAAAAATCTGAATGGCAAGAATTTTTATGTCTTTCTAATTGCACTGATTTCTTTTAGCAGAAACATGATTACAATGCTGAGAAAAAATTTCCACTTATGTGACCTTTGTCATTACGGTATGTGACTAGAGTTCTACGCTTATCTGTCGCTTTACTTCATACCTCCCATAAAACATACAGCCTCTCCATTACAATGGTCAGTTGGTTAATATCTAGGGAAACAAACACCGTATATCACGAGAACCAAACATTAACACATAAACACACCATACAGATGAAATGAAGCCACTGAATGTTAAAGTATGCGGTACAAATGGATATCACTGTGTTTTAAAGCTTTCAGACCATTTAAATTTGAAACTGAGGATGCAATTCTGATGCCAATGAGAATTCAGCCCTATCTGCATTAAAATTATTTGGAGAGCTGGCTGCAATGAAAGCAAAATCATTCCTCCCAATAAAGTCACGCAAAATACAGAAGTCATGCATTTTAACACTGTTTGTCTTTGAATACAGCATCCTTTATGTATCAGCAACTTTTAGTTTAGTTTGATGCTAAAAGGTTCTGCAGACAAAAAAGTTTGGGAAACACTGCTCTAGGTCAACCATTTCACATAGCACAGATCAAGAAGGGTCACCTAAATTACATATAAAGCTACTATGTAAAAATACAATTCCATTTCAGGTACTGAACATGGAAAAGTATGAACAAATTTTCTTATACAAAGTCACAGAAATACAAAATAGGTCAGCAAGATACACTGAATGGAAGTTTTGTGTGCGTGTGTGTGCTGTGGTCCATCTTCATTTAAACTGTTACATCCAAAAAGAAGTTGGACACTTAACCAACAGTTAACTCCAAGCATATTCACAGCAAACAATAAAATGAAATTTTCACTTAAATTCTGTGTAACCGTATTGTCAACAAATTTGCAGAGCCGTCTTCAAATTCTGCAACTGGATAGGCACTTCAAAACATTTTGTTGCCATTCACACTACAGAATGCTACATCACACCAGCCAAGTTTTTTCAGTGTGTTTGCCATATGTAAGTGGGAATGTTGAAATACATGAAATAAAGTGTTCCTTTCAAGCAGAAAATATGCCATACTTCATTTAAAGCAGATATAAATATGAACTGATCTCAGAAAGTTAGTTTAGGAAGCAACATAATTTACTGAATCTTCAATATGAAAAGCACAGCATTATGTTCAGACTCATCCTAACTAAGAATATGTTCCTCTGAAATTTGATGCCAATTAGTTTGGTGGTACTGTACCAACACTTCAGGGGAACATGTTACCCTACAATGGTAATTTTCATACTAACCACCAAGAAGTCCTCACATCTCACACATAAACTACTTTTCTGCATAGTCCCTGCACAGATTTAAACATTTATCACACTGTGAGATGAGGTGTTTGATCTCCTGGCCACAGAAGTCAATGTTCCTTGTTTTCACTCCTTGAACATTTCAACCCTTGAAGATGAGACCACTACACTATCTTGAAAGGCTGGAAACTGATTTACCCAGTGACATGGTGTCTTATCCCAATGAACAGAATCCTCAAAATTTGCATGCCTCGCTGCTGTCCCTACTTTGTTCATAGTTTTCACCTGTGCTTGTTTCCAGAGCTAAAGAAAACGTAGAAGGCCACAACTGACGATAATGTGGGAACAGCACTGAAACAGTGGTTGCATAAACAGGACACTGACTTTAGTGGACAGGGAATGAAAAAAAGTGTCATAGTATGACACACATGACAGCCTTCATGAAGAATATAGAAAAGTCTGTTAGCCATACAGTCATGCACTATCCACAACAAAGATTCCGTTGATCAATCTAAGATATACAGCTCATAAACTCATTTACTGACCACGCCTTGTATCCTACGTCTCTACATTTTTAGAAGTAATGCTTATTCTTTCCAAAGATGTACTGATACTTCAAGCTAGTTATACATACATGTCTGCATAAACACTTTTAAAAGTAAATTAAAAGGACATCAAGTTCTGTCTTCTCACTGATATATGGTACCAAAAGCTATTAACCAGTGTGGTGTGGTGTCAGAAATTTATATCACCCTGAGCATGTCCAGATGCTGTGAACAAGAAAAAATATACGCTCCAGCTTGGAATCAAACCCAAACACAATAACCAAAATATAAGTGTGTGCAGTTATTTAACTAAAATAACCTCCAGCATGTAGTGTAGCTATCTGAGCTCCTCTTTCTACTTTCTTACAATTACATACATACATACAGGTATAACTACAAGTTTACTCGTCTTTCACACGGAAAATATTATTTTCAACACTGTGACAAGGTTTACCTGCATAACTTAACAAGTTGTGGCTTATTTAACAATGCCTTACTTGTAATGGAAGCAGTTATGATTTATTTTATCCCAGCATGTGTTTGCAGGATGTGAGGAAAGTCATGAAAAATTCCACACAATTTAACCAGTCTCCTAGCTGTGAATAGAACTCTGGATCTCCAAAACAATCACAAGATGCTGTGCTCAGTTTGATGTTCAGTAGCTGAACAGTAGGTCAATTAAATGAATTTTTGGAAGAAAAGAACGGAAATTGTTTACAAAATACGTGAGTTCACATATTCTAATTTTTGAAGGAATACAGATTTGTTTACCACAACAGCCCTGTGAGTGACACCAACCACAGTTCATGCTGCTCAGTTAAGTCTGAGGGTGTTTATGTGTAGTAGCAATTCCGTCTCGTGGAGAAGTTCTGTTTTCCTTATTTGAAATTCATTATAAAATAACAAACACAGAGGTTTAATAACAAATGTGGAAAACATGAATACTACAAACGAATTGACCTTTGTTTCTCAATTTTCAGTTTGATTTTTCTGCTTTTAATTGCACTTACAATTCAGCACTAAAATACATGTTAACATATTTTGCCAAATGACACTTGAACACTACTCAGTAACTAGTTTCATTTCCAAAACATTAGACAGTCTAATTGTGGAACAGAACATTCATTATTTTCCAAATTAAAGACACAGTCCAACCAAGGATAATCATTAAGGTACATTTACTTAATGTATGACAAATGGAAAAGTTCAGTTTCTTTCATGTTAAGAATGCAAGACTTCTTGACTGAACTAGGCATTGCACCAGGATATGATTCAAACTGCCAGTCCAAGTCTCACATGGGACCTGCTCCCTGAGTATCAATCATACAATGTCAACAGCACCAAACCCAACTCAGTGGTATAATCCATGACACAGCCCCATGGTTTTGATCCCACTCCTACTTGGTGAATGAACCCCAATGACAGTAACTAAGAACTCCACACAGCAGGGTCCTTCTTGACAAACTAACACATCATCAGCTAGTCAAGAAATTCCCTGCATTTTACAGAACCCGAAGTTTCATTACTGTGTTCACAAAAGACCCTGTCCTGAGCCAGATAAATCCAGTCTATACCCTCCAATCCCATTTCTTATCCTCCCACCTTTACCTAGTCTCCCAAGCAGTATCACTACAATCTTTATGTGTGCCATCCCATTGTGCTTAAAATCAAACTATAATAACAATATTAATAATAGCCGTGCAGCACAACTTCAGATTTTACTGTGATGTTTATTCAATTGTCATTTTACATACAGTTACACAACATGTTTCGGCACTATCTTTGCCATCATGAGGTGTATCCTTTCAGAGTCCTTCATACAGGTCATTATACAATGTCATTTACATTAAATTTAATATAAATGACATTGTGTAATGACCTGTATGAAGGACTCTGAAAGGATACACCTCATGATGGCAACGATAATGCCGAAACATGTTGTGTAACTGTATGTAAAATGACAATTGAATAAACATCACAATAAAATCTGAAGTTGTGCCGCATGGCTGCTATTAATATTGTTATTATAATTTGAGTATCACTACAGGTTTTCCGACTAAAATCCTCTGTCCATTTCTCTTCTCTTCCCACCCCATCCTCCTTGATTTGATCACTCCAATAACATCTGGCAAGGAGAACAAATCACAAAGCTCCGCATTATACAGCCACCCCATGATAAAAATATAACAAACTTTATTTCCACCTCCAAGAGGTTTCATCAGTTCACGTATTATAAAAGCTGAAAAATGCTGTTATCCCATCGCAGCGACCATGAAGACTGCCATCTTCTGAGATGTGACACTATACACTAATAGAAGTGTACTGATGTTTCAGAGGATCCTGCCCCCTTCATCATAACGGTGCACCTACCATGCTAATGGAAGTAGCAGGACACACTGGAACACCAGTCCAATTCTGTGATTTCAGGCTTCCGCCATGATGTAAATGACATGTGTGTTCTTCTGGGATTTTACGGAGCATACAATGGTAACTCTATACAGACGTTTCGGGACAACCTTTTGGTCCCACTTCCAAGGGTCAACCACAAGACTACTTGACCCATGATGATGGGACTGACTGGTTGTCCCAAAATGTTGGTATGGAATTACTATTCTATGCTGTGTGAAATCCCAGATCATAAATATCATCAATACATTTCTACCCAATTACACAGTGTCAAATCCCAGAAGACAGAAATCTTCAAGATGTTATGTGAATGACAATTTGCCCTGAAAGGGGCACAGAGTTATGATACTGTGACGCTGCCAGCTGCGTCTAATTGGGCATGCTAAGAATATCAAGCATATCATCCCATTATTACAGTATTTACACTGACACTATGGAAAGAACAGTCCCCTGGATCAACTGTCTCCATATCTGTCTAGAACTGTTACGCTTCCCCCATCAGAGTACTTCCTTACATTCCCCTCCAGTTGTCTACTCACTTTGTTTGCATGTATGTTGGTAGTGATATTCACCCCAACAATCTTCACTACCAAGCACCTGGCTGGCTGACACAAACCAAAGTGAGATGGAGAAAAATAAGACAGTAGGCACAGAATGAAAAACACATACACCCTCATCCACGACCATCCATAAGACAAATTTCTGTGGTTTCAACATTGCCATTATTATTAGTGATGTGATATTATTGTTGTCAGAGTTCCTTTTGCTAACAATACATTCCACTGTCATGGTTCTAATGTCATATGCCTCCAGAGTGATTTGACAAGTTAGTGCGCTCACAAGCGGAAGTGCACAGTACTGACAGTGAAGCCTGATACTGGTTGATTTCACTCTCATCATGACAGTCTCTCCCTGCAACAAAATGGCACCTGCCAACTTGTTTGATTTTTTATGTAGTACCAATCTAACAATCACATGGAACAACAGAGACACCATTACAATTGTTAGCTTTGTATGTAGGGTGACACCAGACAACTATTATGATGACTGGCGATCACAAACAATGCATCACGGGGAAACTGCTCCATAAACAAAATTAACTTACATGTTTAATCCTGTTTGGAAAATTCACCGTATCTTACTTTTGAAGATTATTCATTTGCTAACCTTTTCACTGCTAATACTGTACACATATATATTAATTTCAAGTTTTATGAACATTTGCGTTCCACATCCACACACAGAACCATGTAATAGAGAACTTCCTGGTAATACTTTTGGAATTTGCCAAAAAGATGCCACCAAAAACAATAAATATTTCAAAGGGGAATGGAAATTCTTAGTGCTTGCAAAATAAAGCAGTGAAAGGGTTACGCTATTGAATTAAAACCATCTTTTAACAGAATTTCAGAGGACATGAACAGTTTTCTACTTCAGATGTGGGTACGTGATTATGGACAACAAAATTATTGCAGATATTTATGATCAAAGTTACATTACAGATATTCACTCAAGTTGTGCGCATTGCATTGTTATTAATCAATAGTATGCATTTTTAGTGTTTTTCCTCTGATGTTGTCTTCTTATGCTCTGTTAAAGTACTCCAAACACACTTTATTGGTCACACACAAATCCTTCCAATTTGTGACACAGGTTTGGTTTTTTGTATCACATTTCAAGAAGCAGCGTAAGAAATGAAAGGGACACCAATAAAAATTTCAAGCAGAGTTCTGCTAGTTTTATATACATAATCAGCATTTCTGCGTTAACAGTGCCTCCTGAATATAGGCAATTTTAAACTGGATTCCAGGAACAGGCCAAGCAGATGGGTGAAGGCATCTCAATATATGCAGAAATGTTAAACACCAACTGTGAAAGTTTTATGGACTGGACCACGTCTTACCACAGTACAGAGATCACAAGTGTAAAATACTATGAAAAAAAATTACTTTCCTGTCAAGACATAAACAGGAGTTGCAATGAAATAAAATGGCAGCCAGAAAAAGAAACAAAGCACAGCATCAATCTCACACAGAAATGCTTTCACAGATGTCACTGACCAACTGTGCTTTCATTGTTTCACACTTTGAATATTGCCAACCCAAAGAACAGGCCATGCTAGGTACATCCAAATCCAATCACACTGATACTCAGAGGCTGGTTTTATACTAATTCACAATTTGTTAGTTAACGTTTTTCGTGCCTTTAAGGAATATTTCCGCTCAGCACAAATTATGATATATTCCATCAGTAACCTCAAGAAACTGTGATTTTGTTATTTTGAAAATATTCTGTTGTCATAAATGGAAGGTTGTATTACATGTGTTTATAAAAATAAACCTTGACAGCAATACAGTCCTGAATTTAAATAAATAAAAAAAAAGAATAGCATCTTGATATTCAGAGCAGTCATTGAAAAGCGAAACCCATGCCAACAGCTACATTACCCAGCTATGTATGACTCATTCCTGGTTGTTTAATGCCTGTGCCTTCATTTGCTTAACAGTTCTGTATGCTTATTCACACATATCAACAAGTCTTCAGAACAGTCCAGGTTCAGAAGCTGAACACAAGAAACTTCACTTACTCTTGTTTGAGAAAATGATATACAGTGTAACACACGAGAGTGTTCACTGTGCTATGAAATGCAATGTAATACAGAGGGTTTTTATTGTGGAAACATATATAAGGAATAAATCCTACAAAAAGTGTTGTATCAAATTTAGAAGTCAGTTGCCTGGTTTTTCAGCTCCATTCAGAATAAACATTCACAAAATTCTTTGTTGCAACAGCATGGTTCTGTAACTGCTTCTGTAAAACAGTGTGTAGTGGTAAAGTTGGTAGACTGTTAACTTATTTTACAGATGAGAGTACCAAAACAGTCACATAAATATGCAAAATAACAGATATTAATTAGTCTGCCAAAATCCCAGACTAATACATGAGATGCTACCACATGACATTAAAGCTGGGGTAAGGTGTGCTCTCAGTGTGATGAGAATAATCCAACCCATCTTCTTTTCTTATACAATAAATTCTGAAGGACACAGCATACAAAGTCTTGCACCATTTTTTTTAAAATGAAATTACTGAGCAGAACCAACACAGGCTCCTCTAGCAAGGTGGTGCAACTACCCATACAGACAATAATTCAATGATGGCTTTAATAAGATTTTGGGGAAACAAATAATTCATCAGTCATCCTTTGTGGCTTGCTCATTCACCTGATGTCACCATGTAGCTGTTATCTGTGGGGGTATTTCAAAAACCACAATGCACACGGTGGATTACCTGAAACTATCTGAAACATGCTATCAGCAATTTCAGGCAAGAACTTCAAACAGTTTTTAATAACATGTGCACCAGGTCTCAGGAATGCGTGAGGGTTGTAGGAAGTCATACCCAACACCTGCTTTAATGTACAGTAAGTTATATAAGACAGGTCATAAACCTTTGAAAGCCTAGCGGTAATTTTATGTACCACCAGGTTTAACATTAAAAGATTCTATGTGGTGCCCACACAGTGTATTTCTGTGTTTTGTACAGATCTCAGAACAAACAGCAACTTTTGCCTTATAAAACATTAAGAGATTTATAACTGAAGTTGAGAGTGTTTACAGTGCGGTACGCACTCAGTCCTTATATAAAAGAGATACGCTCCGTCTTTAAAGGGTTAATGTACATTCTATGACAGGGTGCCACTTTAAACAAGACACCCCACACAAACAGTTAAAAGATTGTATTACTGGGGGAAACTGTCTTCTTGAATGCTTCTGCTTCTTTAACAAACACCCACCCTTCTTATCTTTCCTTAAGTGCACCACCGTATACAACCTGCAGCACTAAGCCTGTCAGTATGAAGGCCATGATGTACACTAGCCTCAAGAAATAATACAACTGCTTTAAAATTATACTAGACACTGTCAAAAATTTCTTTGAGGGTGCGCCATCATCAGATAGTGAACTAAACACTGCCATCATTAGAAAGTCCCTACATTGTTTTCAACATACATTTGGCATTTATGCATCACTTGAAAATTCACACATACTAAGTTAATACTTCAACAGGTACCATTTTCCGCTACAGAACTAGTCTGCGTCCTTAATTCCGTAACACATAAATAATACAGCTGGCTGAAGATGGCAATGTTACTAGTCTAATAAAAGGCTGAAAAGTGACAGAAACGTACATTAACACGAATAAAACACACTTCGCTATTTTGTCCAGGACTATTTATAAACAATGTGTCTTTTAAGTCTCCTCCTGCAAGATAGTGACAGACAACATTCCTTACACATATAAATAAGTTACAGTTGTCTAAAGTTGGTATTAAACTGCAAAACACTGAAACAATCATTACCAGGACTGACATCTGGGACATGCTGCTCAGTGTGCAGGACTTGCCCTCTGCAAGGCTGCCTGCTCAAGGGATACGCTACCCTCAAAGACTTTTCAGACAGTTTGTGACACCTCTCCAAAACTGTTTTTCCCACATTAAATGTACAACACATCTAGTAAAGAACAAGCAGTGAAAACAGGTGGCCTGGAAAACGGGAAGAAATGAAGATTAATAAAAAATAGAAGAAGCCAGCTGTAAAAGAATACACACTCTAGTGTAAGTGCACCCCACATGTACAGCAAAGGCAGTGGATGTGACCTAATGAAGGTACTATGACGATATTTGCCTATGGGGACTTAGAAAAATCTGAGGATAGCTGACAACCCAGCCAAAATTTGAATCAGTTAACCCTGAATAAAACTCCAAAGCATTACCCCTACACCAACCTGTTCAGTAATACACCTTTTAAAAATGAATAATACCACAAATACATAAACATTCAATACTAACACAAACACTGCATGTTGACTCTTAACCAGTTACCAAAAATCACCACAAAGAATCACCATAATTTCACAAAGGAACCTTTACCAGCCATGCCTCACGTTATTGCAACGGCAAGTGTGCAAGGCACAGCTAAATGAATTGTCTCCTTTTCCAATACCAATAAAATTACTTGTGAGTAAAGTCTGCTTCAAGGCCAAGAGTAACAGACGACTTGAAAATTCTTGCTAGCAGACAAGAAAGGTTAAGTGACACTTACAAACTGTAGTATACCTCAACACCCACACTTCCATATGCTGCTCATATGAAGATATTCCCACAGCTAGCAATCTGTTCCAGACACTTCTATCTGCCGTTCAGCAGAAGCAACAGTTATGGAAACAGGATCATGGCTGATGCAGGTTAGGTCATTATGAAATGATCAATAACAGCAGAGCCACTAAGACGTAACTGGATAAACTGTGGGTATGGTCACTCCATGTAAGTGCTTTCAATGGGAGGCCACACTATCAGAAATCCGTTATGTGTGTGTGTGTGCAGGCCACATGAATCTAGATATGCAAAAAATATGGATATTTTTCACAGTAGCAAAATTTTAATTCAATGACTGCCAGCAGTCAAGGTACAGCAGCAGCAGGCGGTTGGTTAAGCCCCACTGCCTTACTATCATACATGTTAGGTAAGTGGGTAAAAAAAGTTTTGCTAAGTCTCAGACAGGCTATATCCTGTAGTCACAGGGACCACACCTGACCCGTAGGCCAAATGCTGGATGCCCCAGCTCTAACAAATCTCAAGACATTGAACATAACGCACAACAGGGGTCCATAAATTTTCCAAAAACATAGGAGCCACCTCAAAACTGTAGGCACCAAAAGAGTAACATGCAGTGCGTACCATACTGAAGCACCGAAAACATAAGGCGGAACCATATAAAACTGTCACCCAGGCAACCTGTTGCCTGGGATTTGTATACCCCTGCTGTATAGATATGTGAGACTGACATATGCTACAGCTGTAGGCTGTCACACTTTCCAACAAGTCTTGAGTCAAAGGTTTGAGGCCCTCACAGTGGCAACTACAGAGACTACTATCTTCTGGGATGTGACATTGAAATTTATAGTTATTTCTGAGGAACAGGCTGTCTTCATTTCTGGAGCAGAACAAACATGAAGGCAGCAGGTTTCTCTGAAATAATAAATTTCTACCACACTACACAGCATCACATCCTGGAAGGCAGTAGTAATCTTCTACTGAATTAGGATGGCTTTTCGTAAGTTCTCTCTTTACTTCAAAATATTTGGCAAAACACCATTTTTTAAGAAAATAAAGTAAAATAAAACCAATATGGTTCAACGGCTGGGTGAACACCAAGAGGCTGTCAGTGAAGTTCAACAGCACTACTGATTATTCAACTACTGAATATTTCATTCATTAATCAAGCAGCAACAAGCAGGAAAAAAATTCTGAACAAAATAACATTGAAACCCACAAGAATGCAATGAAGTGCTTATTTTCATTTCATGTGGCGACACTTTCAGTCAATCAGATTATGAAACAAGATAAGTGAACAATGTACTAGAAAGGCTGCAGAACGAAGAAGTGGATCTACCATTTTGGCAATGTCCTAAGGGCCTAGGGCAAAACCATACACCTCGGTGGACACAGCTGATCTACAGACTGAGAATGAAACCTGGAGCCTTTTGAATATAGAAGAGAAGAGCTAACCACTGGACTATGACATTCCGGGTGTACTTCAGGTAGATGCAAAAGCAGCATTACTACAGCACACAATTGAAGAATATGATAGGGAAACAAGACACACTGGGCAAGTTTTATTCTTCCACGCAAGAAAACCCAAAAAGCAAAACGGAACAGCTAATTAATTCTGAAGTTGTTCTTCAGAAGCTGTATGTCTGCATTAAAAAACTGCTGCTTTCACGCTGCAACAAAAAACAATCACGTGCATGTGACACAGCACAATTAGCAAAACACAACAATCTGCATGCAGAGAAAGTACAAGAAGGGTCAATTAACATTTTAATTCATCAGAATTATCACCCCACATAAAAATGCACATAAAAACTCAATTTCAAAACAGCCACAAATAAAATCAACACCCCACACGTAATTGTGGTTGTTTAACAAGGCCACAGGGCTCACGAATGCAAAAATTAATGACAGCAAATGAACCACCAAACCTATGGCAAGCAGTTACTGTTTCTAAAATGTAATACCTGATCTGTAATGGAATGCAATTTATAAGAAAACACAATTTCAAATTTAAAAGAAACACTTTCATAAGCAAAACTTTTTAAATAAGCAAATACATGTGTTCAACTGCAAAACCTTCCCTGGGAATAAAGCAGCAGGAGCATGAAACTGACAAACCACTCTATTTACTACAAAATTTAAATATTTGGGGAGCATTACCTCCACTCGTTCATATAACTTCAGTGTTTAAGCAGAGGGATACATTTGCCTTTTCTTATTCAATTGTAATCACATGTAATTTTGGTTTTAAAATTTAAATGATTATTCTATCACTCTGCAGAAACATGCAACTGCTGAGACTATGTACAATCAGGTAACATCCAACATACTGATCAACTGAGTGACTGAATGACTGTATCATGGATGATGGTGTTGAATGGTACAATGACCTGGAAAGGATACCAGAATAGTTGTGAAATACTGTATTATGATATTCCAGTTTTAAATCAATTCTAAGTGGTTCTGATGGTAGTATGTTACACTCAACACCAGCGCATTTTCAGACTCTTGTTCATCACACAGTCTTCAAAACAGAAGAGACACAGGACAAACCCAGAAACCCACAAATACTGAGGTTTACCGTATTCTGGAATGTAATATCATTGGCATGGTAAACAGGTACCATTTTAGAAAACATGCTGCTTCCATCTTTGGGGATCCTGAGTATGGACGCAGTTGGTTCCTCTGAAACAATGATGTTTATCTACCAAGCTATACTGCATCATGTTCCGTATCACCATACTCTTGATATTCCAGTTTTGCTCATTAAACTGAGGAATACTACCAAAAACACTAACCAGGGTACACAGCAATTGGAAAAATCAAGGATAGATTAGCTCAGACAGAATTTAAAAAATACAGTAACCACTCTCTCTTAGTTTAGTCTTAAGTCAGGTCTAATAATGACCATGGTTTATCCGGTTGGGGAATGTGTGACCAGACAAGAATATGAAAACAGTTTTTATTTGTCCTTTAGTGTTTAAACATGCAAATTTAAATGTCTGAATCATTATTTTAACACTTCCATGCTTTGCACTATTTAAGAGAAAATTCTTCTGTCAATACATTTTCACAGTAACACAACTTGTACTGTCGAAAAGCCATGAGTAAATAGCTTAAACTGTTCACAGATGGCAGGATATTGCTGCCACCCACCTTCTGACATGCCAGATAAGTCCAGATCAGGGTGATTACTGCTCCTAACCGTGATATCTCACGTGTAGCACAGAAAGAATTACATATTTGTTTCTTACAAAATGGATTAAGATCAAATCTTGAAAACAAGAATGCCCATTTTAATGAATCTTGAAACTGGGGCCTGATATGACAAACATGAAATGAAACAAAAAGCAACAAAGAGAAAGTTACATATGACATAAGCACACTTGTATTTTGTTTTTAATGTCCATGATCCTTACACGGGAGAACCTAAAATGTCTCGTAGACAGAGGAAGTCCAAAAATAATGTACGCATTTATGGGTACGTTTTAATTCCACAACTGATTTCAGGATATATGGCCTACATTACATTATGAGATCCAAAGGAATTAATACACCCATTCTAGCTACAAACGTCAAATGATCAAGTATCCAGACTGATTTCTCTTAATTCTCCTCAGTCCCTCCACAGACATGCCGAGGCAGAACAATAAAATACACAATCATTTACTCCTTCCATAGCCTTTCCAATTCATCACACACAACTGCATGTGTCTTTCCAACATAATTTAAAAAAGGTATAGTGATTTTTTTAATTGTGATTAAATAACTGTGTCATGAAGTGTAAAAAACCACACTTCAACACAGCTACTTTATTATTACTGCAAAGACAGTTCAATATACCAAAGTCATTGATCTTATAAACATGTTCCTATCACATGTATTGAAATTTAACATACTGTCCCTGAAACAGGGTGTGTTAAATTTCCACACATACAATAGGAAGAGTCCTTAAAGTCAGTGACTTCAGGTGTCATACACCACCATCAGAACCCTACAAAACATTTAAATATATCTTTAGGTGGTAACACTATATCCAGACACACACTACCAGACTCATAAAATTTCCCCATGGTCAAAATGAAATCTACAGCAGAGCTCAAAATTAGAATGTGATGCGAGGGTTCCCACAGCGGTGAATACTGTATTAAGATATCATATATGAACCCTTGCGGTTTGGTAGATATGTATCAACATTTTGAATGAACCTGATGCCTGCACCATGAGGGAACGATGCTGGCAGCAAACTTCTCTGGAACAGAATACATATACCAAACTGCATAATGTCACATTCCCCAAGCCTGTAGCCTTAAAGTTACTCAAGCTTTAAAAATGTAACACTTCACATATTCCTAACTGCACTGTTATGATGCAAATACCTGAAAATGAATATAAAAGAAAAAAAAAACTGGTAACCAATTTCTGTAAGATACACCCAGCATGAAAACAACTTACCTAACAACTGCAAGCACACTCTAGTAGCAACAACACACTGAAGACAACAAAATATCATTCCCTCAGTTGTTCTACTGACTTCATGTATTTGTCTCCCTAACTCCAGTTCTTATACGAAGACAAGCACATATGTGTAATACGTGCAAAAGTTTACTATCGAATTTATATAACGCAATGTGTGACAGGTTGATGCTTAAATTTAAAAAAAACAGGACTGCAACACAAAACACTGAATTTTGGTTGACAGCAAATCCAGTACCATCTACATACTTGAGATTATAATTTTCCTAACATATTCAAACTCCTATGTGTGTGTGTGTGTGTGTGTGTGTGTTTGTGTGTGTTTGTGTACACACACACACACATATAAATATAAACTCAAATCTTGATCACACTAGTCAAGTGCAGTACCACAATTCAGTTACCAGACAATTTTAATTTCGTCAACCCTGAACCTGGCAAAGTGACTTTGTTAATACCTGTAACAAGCAGACCTGTCCGCATGTCCATTGAACCTGTGTCTCAAACTCGACTTGTAAAATAACTGTAAGCTATTGCTCCCCCTAACAAAAGGACCCCTACACCTATCCCTATGGTTAGGTGTTGCAATATTGACCTCTTCAACTGTTGCCAACTTTCCGCTGCCTGCTGCTTGCGCTTTATCTCCTGCACTTGTTGTGTTATGCGTTCCTTCCGTTCCAATCGTATTCGTTCACGTAAATTCCTGTCCCTGCAACAGAGATACAGCAACTCCTTACAACATGGGCATGAAAAGTGCAGATTTAATCTCAAGATGTGTGACAGTCACCACCACAGTACACACATCACAACAATTAATATTCTGTTTACCTACATATTTTGTTCGATTACTGTCCTCAGGGTAGCAAATTAATTGTGTGCCATTGTCCAGGCAATATACAAATAATACACTATTAAGATGTTATAATAAACATTATAAAGCAGTTCGCTTTAAAAATGTTTGTGTACATCCTTCTCTAAGCAGCGTGATGTCTCCACCTATTTCCGTGACAAACATCAAAAACAATACAGTGAAACCCTGTTAAGACATTTTTGAAAATTCCAAGAAAATGCTACTTCTTAAGCGGGAAATTTCTTAAAAGGGTAGGAACAAAAAGTTCCATTTTTTAAATTTTTTGTGGACTTATTACATATGTATGCTGAACTTGTACAATTTTCAGCTGTCTTTAACACATTCTCACTTGTATCTGACCATTTAACCATGCTGTCTGTAACCTTTCATTCACAGTTTTATTTACACCTTTACCTATACTGTTACTGAAATTTCATTCACAAGTTCACATTTCATTCCAGATGTGTACTTTTCCTTGAAATATTTTTCAAGCATGGGTTGTTGCTCTTTTTTAAAAAACAGTAGCAGTATACATCTTCAGATTCCATAGGTTCGCTTTTAGGTAGACCATAAGGGGTGGTCAGTAGTTCCAGTTACTTTCACTAACTCTGCAGTGTCTTGAATTTATTTTCTGGAATTGCTGATGTAACTTACTTCCCCACAGTCACCACAAATGTTTCACAATCACACAACACGACGACATGTTTATATTACCGCCGATAAATTACGTTTAAACAAGTTGTCACAATCGATCACCCACTTATCTTGCGTCAAACCGCTGTCCCCCAGCAACATGTGACTCCCACTAGCGCGCGCCTGAACTTCTTCAAATGTTATCGGCTGCCTTAGTTTCCACCCAGTCCCAGGTGGTTGAAGCAGCAAAATGTTGACAAATGCAGGTTCTTGCAGGTCACGAAACAGCTAGGATTGGCTTCCGGCCACCCGATACAATTTTTTGGTTGTCATGACAAGAGACCGAGTAGTGGGTAATGACTCATTACACTCTCTGCATCGTGGAAGAAATACGACATCTCCGCGATGGCTGTGAGGTTGCAACATTCTGCTGCGTGAAACGTGGCAGAAATGAACTTGACCACGTGCCATTTAAACACTGCGTTTTGGAAACAGAACGAATGGAAACTCGGGGAAATTCCTTATGATTTTGAAACAGAAAATGTATTAAATGGGTAAAAAACATTGTTTCGTCATGAAATATGTTACTTCTTAGGCAGGAAATTTTCTTATGCGGGGATGTATTAAAAGGGCAACATGTAATGTTAATCAAACGGGACAATTTTGGTGCTTATTCATCCTGCCTTCTTAGGTGGGAAATTTTCTTAACCGGGGACGTCTTAAGCCAGTTTCACTGTATTTAATTACTCTGTTAGAACACAGTTACTAATGAAACCTCACACTTGTATGATCCAAGCATCCGCAGCTGCTGACCTAACATGGCAGTGCACACCTCCCGTGACTCAGGTTACAGTGGGACAAATATTTATGGGTCCTCAGTACAGACCTTACTTCATGTCATCCTTCTGGCTTCCAGAACTTCCAGGTAGCTAATAGATTTTTGGAAAATGTGTGTGCACCTGAATAAACACATTACACTTATCCACATGAAACAGTTAAACAAGTGCAAGTCTTATTCAGAAGGCAGCTGGGTGTACAGTTTTGGAGTGTCTGCATGTTTCCCTGGCAGAAGATAGACCTATATTTGCTGTTCTGCTAAGTGTGTTAGATGCCAAATTTCACTACCAACTAGTCACTACTGAAATACATTTTCAGTTACATGACAGCAGTATGTAGCTGTCTGTCAGGTCTCAAATTGTAAAACAATTCTCAACTCTTTATGAAACCTGGAAGTTCATTACCTGGACCACTAGATCTTACCAAAGGCAGTGTGGAAAATTTTTATATAAACCAGGGGTTTACAATGAACAACATTTTAGCCAGGGCCACCCTTTGTCAACCCTGTTCCTTTTGCAATTGCACTGAAACAAGTGTGTTAATACCTGTCACTAACTGGAATGTTCTCTGGGCTCGAAGGAGGACTTGGAGTTCTGCAGGAGCCTTCATCCGAGCTGGCTGGCTCACTGGGCAGTGGTCGTGTGGGAGGCTGAGGTGATTCAACTGGCGGTTCACAAGGAAGGGGCTTGTCCGGCGGCTGTTCTTCTGCATTGGGTGCCAGTTCTAACACAAACAAAAAAATTACTACCTCACCAAACCCATATAATGTAAAAACTAAACAATTTCTAAATCATTATTTTAATCCTTTCCCAGTCTAGTATTTACATCACACAATTATGCTGTTATGTCAGGTATATTCACCTTATCAAAACACATGATTAATGGTGAGTCTTATCAATGGATTTTGTTGTATGTGAAAATTAAAGTTCTCGTACCAGTGACGACACTGTTTTCTGGAACATGCTGTGTAGTTTGGTAGATAGGCACCAATGTCTTCGTAGAATCTGCTGCCTCCATAATCTGTGTAGATGAGTGATGGAGGCAGGAAACACTCATAACTGCTGGTATATATTTATCAGACTACAAGGCAACACATCCCAGAACATGGTCATCATTTCATACAATGATACCAGTACATTTCTCACACAGGTGATGCAGACATAGCCAACAGTTGGTACTGGCTTTTACTGCTTGCTGACATGATGCCTAAGCAATGAGTGGAAAACGTTTAAACAAATAACTGCAATGTGACCTGTCAAGATAGTCAGCAAGGTGAAAATATTTTCACCGTGACACTGGAACGGTTAATTTCTGCACTAGTAAAAGTTCCCCTTCTTTGACTCAGTCTTTCTAAAAACAAAATGTATTCAAATGAGGAACAGCTTATTTATTATGTTAGCCCTAAAAATATATATTCCTGTTGGAACCAATGTACTGTTACGTATCTACATCAGAATGATGATGTTATGCACTGAAATAATAAACCAGCAGGAAACACAAACTTCTTTTTTCATTACAAAAATGCTGCTTGTCTCGTAACAAGACCAAAGATGAAAACACTGGGCAAATACAAGATGAGACCTATATTATAATTCAAGGCAAAATCAAAGAAAACAGGGACAATATGTACCCAACTTCCTCCTTCTGTAACTAGTTCCATGACAGATCTTCTTTATCACTTGACAGAAATTCAATTCATCAATAAATTCTCCACAAAGATTTGTTGCTTTCATGGTAATGAACATCCAGATTATGGTCTACTAGAATCTGACACCATATGGTTTGTTAGACAAGTACAAATATACCACACAGAAATGCTTCCACCGTAAAGATGGAGGTAGCTGGTTCCCCCAAAATATTGGTACCATGTAACAAAGTGTAGGACATCACACCTCAGAAAACTGTATAATCATAAGATAAATGTGGATTAATTTCTTGTGTGCCTCTTCTATAATTATTCTGACTACATTTTATACACATTTTCCATTTCTCATTCATTCTGTATGTCCCATCCACCTCATCTGTCCTGATTTCATCAGTCTAAATCACATTATTGTCTTTGTATAGTCACCTTATCAGTAGATTCAGAGTCTGAAGTTGCAACATTTCTTATTGCACATCTCACATGCAACAGTTAATAACGCACACAATGTGATGGTCCTGAAGTGTGACAATGAACTCCAAGTCTCAACCATCGGCAGAACTGTGTGCAGATTTGTCTGCTCACAGACTGAACCATTCAGCTATACCAAACATAAAACTTTCAGAATGTGAAGAATACCAAGCATTACCCTCCCCTCCTGCTGTTCACAGCCCACTTTAAGACGTAGGTCCCCTCTGCTGACCATCATTATCCTTGCCTCAGTGGGCACAGACCACAAAGGCCATTCCTGGAGGCACTAGAAACCAACCAACAATTAATGATTCTTCCAACTGTTCATGATGGAGGACTTGAGTACCATGGTTGCTGGTAGAATTTGACTGAGCTTCCGTGAGGTGTGGCCTCTTGAGCGACTCTCCTCGAGGTGGTGGCAGAGGTGGTGGTTCCTCATTCTCGATGTCCTCACACTGTTTGTGGTTCACAGACACAGCACTAAATTCTATTGTGTCCTCAGAAACGTCATTTTGCTGTGAACAGACCAACACAGAAAAATTATACCAAACAGTACTTAGATTACTTGAACATGTGATTTTACAATGAATTTTTAACTTCAGCAATACAGGCTGCTTTTACCCTGGGGAAAAGACAGCTATTGGATACCAGGATGGGTAGGCACCACAGCCTGTCTGTATGCATGGGCAAACAGAAAAATCAATACCCCTGCCAAAAATCAAGCTAGGGTCATCCAGCCAACCATCATTCATTACACTGACACAGCAACAATGGCTCAATAAAGTTCAATTTTGTGGCATTATTACTTTAGTGCCTGTTGCCAAATATATAACATGTGCAAAACGTGCCATTTAATTTTTGTTGATTTAACTTTTTATTTGAATTACATGTTCAGTCCAGTCATGGTACAAGAAACTAAAGGCTCGTAAGATCATATCTACATGTCTGAAGACTACCGATAAATCATGAAATCTTCTTGTGTGATCACAAGTGTGAATATGGAGATCACAAAATTAGTTCAAACACCACCTCTAGTCTTAATCTTCAGGAGGTTGGTGTGACAAGCCACACATCACACCCCCACGATGCACTTATAACCAAGTTCTGAAATGGCTTGTTACCAAACAAGACTTCACTATACATAGTAGCCATGAACCCTTCAAATCATATAAGACCTTGGAAAACTCTCTACCTATGTCACATCACTGGCCCTTTGTATAATTACACCAGTACAGCAGTTGTGTGAAGTTCTGAGATTGGACAGCCATTAGTAACCTGTAAAATGTGAAAAGTACACAACCTGTAGGAGCCAGGATAGCACAGTGGTATAATGACTTGGCTACAGGCTGGACAGTCTGGGTCTCGAGTTACAGCAATGGCAAGAGGTCTTTCTCTTCTCCAAAACGTCCAGACTGGCTCTGGGGCTCACCCGGCATCATATTAAATGGGCACTGTGGGCTCCTTCTGCAGTGGTAACGCAGCCAGGCCATGCGACTGACTGCTCACCTCTATTTAGCACTGAGGTTGAGAATGACTGAACCTAAAGCTTCACTCCCCTGTATGCCTTCATGGCATGTATAGGAAGTACTTTTTTTTTACACACTTGTAAAACACAAAACAAGGCAACAACATGAAATCAGCACTTTGTGATTTGATAATATGACCAGACAAAGCACTACGGCAATGGTACACAAGAGAAAGAAAATTACTGCAAAATGATAGCGCTACTTACAACATTGCTTCCGTTTAGGTACTTATTCGACCCTTCAATAATTGCCCAGTAAGAGAAACGAAGCTGATCTGGAGTCTGTATAAGACCCATCCGAAACCGTCTCATTTCAAGCAACACCTCTCGAACATTCACAGCATCTAGACCTTTCTCTTCAATCTGCAATTAAATTAACACAACAAATTCCCATAGCGCCACAGCAGAAGACTTTCATGTCTCCACTAATGTTCAACAAAATACAGCAAGGATTCTACATAAAGCTGGGATTTCAAATGCACAGGACCAAGAACAAACGTCTCATGTATGCGCTACCAAAATCAGGAATTCAGTAAACTCTGTTTGTTAGACAATGTATACAGAAACAATGCAAACACCTGAAACACAAGTGGCACATAGAAAAACTGAGAAGTATGCAACAGCATAAAGAATGCTGAATTCTAGGATATGATGACATGCAGGTGCCTGCTGGCTCCATCTTCAGAGCAAAACACACAGGCAGCGAGTTCCTCCAGAATGTTGGTATATATCTATCCCGCTATATGGCATGGCATCTGACAGACCATCATCAGAACCTCACTTCACATGCAAAAGTTTGTTACAAAGACATGTTTTAACCCCCATCTCCCAAAAGTGTAACTGACTGATTACAAAATGTTAATTTATATGTGTAATCGACTGATTATAAAATGTTAATTTATATGTGTAATCAACTGATTATAAAATGTTAATTTACATGAGTAATCAACTGATTATAAAATGTTAATTTATATGTGTAATCAACTGATTACGAAATGTTAATTTGTAAGTGTAATCGACTGATTATAAAACGTTAATTTATATGTTGATTTGCCTGGGTAAAAATAAAACTTAGGCATACAGACACTTTTCCTGTCAAATTCTGGCAATTTCTGCAAAATGTGAATGGAAACTGGCTCAGGAAGGTGTCCAAATGCAGGATTTGATGTTAACACTGCAAAACCTTCTGGTTTCACTACTACAGTATGTTAGAATCTACTGATACACACCAAAACAAGACATGAATCAACTAAGCAGAAGGTCCCTGAACGTCCAATGCCTGCTGAACAGTGAACTACTGGTGGCCCAACATTCTGGTCCAGAGCACCACTCTCCCGTACCACCATCAGGAAGTTGAGGAATGCCGTGGGACTTTCTGGTACACCGAAGTCTGGCCATGTTGTGTAGTGGAAGTGAATAATGTCACGACTGTTTCTGGACTCTGTCTCTGTTAATCTGCAATAGACAAGCACAAGCATAGCAAACAGCCCAATACACCATGTATGTATTACTTAGCCACTACAAGAATAGGCATCAGAAATTACACTTTTCATCGCAGTCACTGGTTTCAGACTGTGTGACAAGACAGTAATGATATTACGACTAAAAAATTAAAAATTTAAATAAGATGGTGACAGAACAGAGGTATAAATGGCATACACATACTGAAAGTATGGAGGATAATAAAGTGTTTGCTAAAAGTGAAATGTGCACGAACAACTATGTTATCTGGGTGACTGTCATTCATTCCTGGTAGTCTGATGCTATGTATTCACTTACATAGCAGTTCTGATGCTCAGTCAGGCACATAAACAGGTCTTAAGAACAGTCCAGGTTCAGAAACTGTGCGTCAGAGATTTCAATTGTTCCTGTCTGTGAATATGAAATACAGTGTAATACAAAGGGTTTTTACTGTGGAAACCTGTATCAGAAATCACACAAAAAGTGTCACAGCAAATTGATATGTTGGTTCCTGGTGTTTCAGTTCCATTCACAATACTGTCCACAAAGTCTCTGTTGTGACAGTATGGTTTTCTAACTGGTTTTTTAAAAGTGTGCCGTGGTGAGGTCGATAGACTGCTAACATATTTTACAATTGACATGACTTAAACCATCATGTAAATAATCAAAATAACAGATACTAACTAGCCAGCAGGTAATTCCAAACTAATAGATAAGATGCCATTACACGACATTAAAGCTGGAGTACGGTGTGCCGTTAGGGCAACAAGAATAATTGGACCTCATCTCATTTTTGGAAAGACTAAATTCTGAAGTATACATTAGATAAGCTCTCACATATTCTTTTTAAATCTATGTGATGATGAGAATGAATATAGGTTCTTCCAGGAAAACAGTGCAACTGTCCATCCAGCCAATAATTCAATCACTATCTTATGTAACATTTCAAGGAACTGAATAATTAATCCATTGTCCTTTCTGACCTGCTCATTCAGCCCATCCAATGGTGTGTGCCTATTATCTGTTGGATGTTTCAAAGACAATGTTTACAAAAACAACAACACACACATAAACTGGCCTTACAGAAACTATCTGGAGCGCAGCATTTGTAATTTTCAGTCAAGAACTTCAAACAGTCTTTAATAACATTCACCAGATGTCAAGTATACTAAGGGTTGTAAGGTCATTTCAAATGCCTGCTTCAACACGTGGTAAGTTACCTTATATAATACAGGCTTTTAATGGACATTCTATGAGCAGGTACCAGTTCACAATGGACATAGTGTAACATGGGACATTGAAAATTGATACTGTAACACTGTTAAAACTGTAACTAAATACAAATCCCACTCCAAAAGAGGAAGGGCATGAAGAAGGATGACAGGCAGTTGAACTTAGTCTTAGGATTATACGCATTTTGTGTACTGGAAATGTAAAATAAAACTACATTTAAACTTTCACTTCAGGCCAATTCTATAAATAATGAAACACACATTTCATTATTTATAGGTTTGGCCGTAAGTAACAGTTTAAATGTAGTTTTATTTTACGTATGTAATATGCAAAATGCAGATGACCAAGGAAGAGATGGAGATAGCAACTGGGGACATAACTTGGTTCCTTACCATAATACATCAAGAAGGAGACAAAAATGAAATATGTCACAGAAAATTAACAGCTGATACAGATGTGGAGACATCACAGAATGACCATGATATTGTAACTTGACAAGGACAACAATCTGAGAAAACACAATGGTTTAACTGTACAAGGGCAGGCACAGGCAGTACAAGGGGAGCACATACAAGAAGAATTATTTTTTTTTATTATAGTTCTTCATCAACATTTATGAATTAAGCCTTTTGGCCCGATCCAATTCAGAACTAACTACTGGAACTATGAATATTTTTGACATTCGGTAGGACTTCTTGGATGGGGAATCAACCTGTCAGAAGACCTCTACCTACACAAGATATCACAAACACAGAACAAATGTCTACAAACATAAATCCAAGCTCTGAGTGAGATTTCAGGCCACACACCCAGTGATTGAGCAGTCAAAGAGAGCAGATGTTCGAGACTGCAGGGCCACTACGAACAGATTATAGTTTATCCCATCAAATTTCTGTATGTCCATTTTATACTACATTAGAATTACCTACTATCTACTACTGACTTTGTACTCCTTCGAAAGGATATAATTTGACACTCATACAACTTCTTCAACAAATTACTGTTCTCACCTTAGTATCCTTGTTGTATAATACGGAGCTTCATCCTCAGATATGAACTGCACCTTCAGACCAACGTCTGTCAGTTCCATCACATCATCACTTCCAGGCTGAGTTCCCAAAGGCCAGTATTGGTGGCATTTTACCTAGAAACATTCTTGCACTGTTTAAAATACTTAGTGATACAGGTTCATGCTGTTCATTAACACCATAGACACCAAGAACTTCTTTTAAACAGACTGTAACTATTAAACTAATTTGCACTTACAAATGAACTAAAGACTAAGGGGTAGAGGAATATTAAGGCACATCAGAACTGCTGACATCTGCATTTCACTACCATGTTAAGGAACTACCAACCTCATGGTGCACAGCCCTTTTTGAAAGTTAATAGCCACTCACCTAGCCCAGAAACTCACTGCACTTAATTGAACCTGGAAATTCCTTATTGTCTTCACAAAAGCCCACCATTTGACCACAAAATGAGAAAAATGCCCCCTCCCCCAACTCCTAGGTCTCCCAACCAAACATCTGCATAAATTTCTAAACTCCCTCATGAATGCTAAATGACCCACCCATCTCATCCTCCTTGATTTAAATACCCAATAAACAGAAGATATCCTGAAGCTCTTCATTATGCTGCTTTATCCACTCTCACATCACTTCCTCCCTCTTTAGGTCAAAATATTTTCCACAGCAATTTTTTTCTCAAACGCCTTCATTTCATGTGAATTTGTAGCTTTTCACAGTGGTTTAATTGAGTGTGTTCTTATCATATGAAGTTGCATCACTGGGTAACTGGGTCCTGAAATGTGAGGCAATGTAGTGATGTCATCTTCTCTGACATTCTGATCCTTACAGATGACCTGACATCGCTTAAAACATTGGGCTCTGATTATGCAGTGATGCAGCATCATATCCAAGATGAAAGGAACCCTCACCTTCAGTCTATGTTCTTCTCTTAATATCAGATACCAAGTTTTATATCCACTCAAAACAAAAGGTAAAATAACATATCTGTATACTTTAATCCTTTCATTTCTAGACAGCACTATCATTATTATTCACACATTTAAACCCAGACATATGAGCGTGCACAATCTGTGCCACCAGGCCATTTTTCAAAGACTGTAACATGTTACAATTAGACACAAAACTTTCAAATTAAATTTCTCTTAATGTATTTTGGTTCCAGCCATTTTAAGTGTTAAACACAACATGATTTTTCTTCAAACCAAAAGCACTCATGGACCAGTAACACGAAATGTATAAATTGTTCACAAAATTTTTGGATCACATTCAACATTAATATTCATCATGACACAATTTCACGGCAAGAACTGAACAACATTTATAGTTTACATATCCGCGTTCAGTACAAAAATAAACTAGAGTACGTCCATTATCAACTAATATGTGTAATAATGCTACTGTCCCTGAAATGACACACAGAACATAGTTTCCCACTGTGTGGCTCTCACATAAGTCAGCAAGAGTGCAGAAAACTAATTTTGCAGTGTGCTAAATTTAACCCGCTGACTAAACACCCTCAGCTCCTTCAGCTTATAGCATTTCACACTGCCTATGATTCACCTGCCTGTAACTACACAACAATATATATTTTTATATGTATATATTTTTCTGATAAAATGCATGTGGTCACCTACAAAGTACACGCCTTCTGTTACCTCCAGATAACAATTTGAAGGTATATACATTTCTTACAGTTGTGATGATTATGCAGGTGAGAAAAACTCAACAGTAAAAGGTTAAGTCATGTTACATTTATTTCTTAATGGATGTGAGTGAGACTATTGGCAGGATATCTGATGAATCACGGTTTGATTCCTGGGACGGGCGAGAGATTTTTCCTGTCTCCAAAGCATCCGGACTGGCTCTGGGACCCACCCAACTTCCTATTCAATGGATACTGGGGCTCCTTTCCCTAAAGTGGCCAGAGTGTGAAGCTGATCACTCACCCCTGTCTAATGCTGAGGTTAAGAATAAGTGAAGTTGTGCCCCCCTTCCCCACATACCTACTTCACAAATGTCAATGTCCAACAGCTCTCCAGCAAGATGGCAAGCAGAAATTGTCAAAAACTGAAAATGATCTGAAAGCAAGGTGGAAGATGATAAAAGTTGTTTCACCTTTCTCAAGTATAATGATGGCAGTGACAGCACCTTTCACAAGGCATTACTCTCTCAAACATTTAAAGATATCCTGCATGATGAGCAGTGCAGGTACAAACATCTGCTAAGGACATGGGGTATTACCAGTTAAGCCATTACCAGCTGGCCGATGAACTATTGCACCAGTGCGGGTACACAGGCCAACTGAACAAGCCTTCCACTTTATCAAACTAATATCAATTACATGGCAGGAAACTTGTTAGGCAAGGCTGTTTCAAAGATTCAAGTCAGTTACCTGATTCTTTTCTACAATCCTATTGAGCATAAGAACAGCTTTACAATTCTGTTCCCAGACCATCAGCCAGAAGTGCCCTGTGGTGTGAGGTAGTGGACCCTGGGTCAGGATGTAACGTCGATGGGCCCTTTCCATCTGTAAAATGTAGTTATATGTTATTAGTACTCATGGTGCTCCACACTATTCATTTACATATTTACTGATTTACCCACAGTTTATTCAATTATAATGCCAGCAGCCTGGAACAAACTGCATCAAATAAAAGGCTTCGGGAATAATTGACTGGAAAGTATGAAGTGGCTGTGGCTTAATTTGAGACACCATCCTGCCATTTACCTGTTGAGAGAGGGGGGAGCAAGAGAGGGGGGAGACAGTGTGGTGGTATTTTATTTAACCCCTTGCAAGACAACTTTAGTTGATGCCCAATGTAATACTGAGAAAAATAAATGTCACCTACAGTTGTCGGCCACAAACTTGCACAGTAATGGGCAGCCACTTACAGTCTGGATCTTTTGCAGAGTACACTGAACACTTAATTCTGTGCCGAAGGGTTAACAATGCTGTCAACTGATTAGATTACTTAGCAGTAGATCTACCTGGAGGCATCAAGCAAAACCACATAACTTCAGTTATGATTGTGAGTCTTCAGGCCAAGATTTCAATCTGGGAGCTTCCCAACATAAAGCAGGAGAGTCAACCACCCAATTGTAACATCTGTTGTATTGTACCATAACAAAGTGGTAAATATTACCAATGTTCAAGACAATCTTCCTGTTTTCCCCTGCTTCCTCCTTCCCCTGGTATTATTCATAATCCTTCAGAAGCTACTTATGCTTACTCTGTCCACGAATCAGGTACCTAAGTCTTCTGAAATGTCAGTAATTTATAGGATTCTCACACACTGTGCTACCCAGAGATACGTACATTGAATATTTTACTGCCATGTCTGGGGACCAACTCACACTGATCTGTCCTCATAGCCAACTAGTACTAATTGTTCCACCCCCAGCGTTAACACAGCCAGCGTCAAACGTCAACCACTCACCTCCATCTCATGCCAAAGGTTTTGAAAGCTGGAGCTGTACCATCATAAGATGGCCACCCATCTTTACTTCTGTTAAAACTTTACTTTTGGTAAACTGGTGACATCCAACTTACCGTAACAAGATTTGCATTGATGTAATCACACGGCCCCTTAGAAAGAACCACTCTGCTATGATCATATGGGCTGACATCTCGATACCTGTTCAAGTTCTTGTTTTGTGATTTTCTAGCTTCCAAAAATGTATAATCATAATTCAGACATTCATTCCTTATGTGCTGCAAATAAAATTGCAAACCATTAGTACAAGAACACATATTTCTATTTTTATTTTATTATACTCATACTGAAGTACAGTCAACACTTTCACACACCTGAAAGAAATCTAAACAACAAAGAAGAGTTCACTGCCTTTCTCATAGTACAGACATTGCTTCTGTATTAAAAAGACCAACCATTTGTGTTTTGGGAAATAACTGGTGTTTGCTGGCAGGATCCTACAAAACATATCAATACACTGTGAAGGCAAAACACAGAGGCTTTTAATGTTAAAGCAGGTTGCATGTGTAATTACCACCATGATTTAAAGAATTAATGGGAATGTTATTAGCAGTCCCAGCAATGTTCACACTGATCAGTAACTTCTGTTACATCTAGACATCACTCGGTATTACTTCAAACTTTCACAGGTTGACACATGAAATAGGCACAAGTGAACATAAATGAGACAGCAGCGTACAGGTCAGTAGACAGATCTACAAGTCTACCAATACAAAGACTACAGTGTTATGGTGTAGCAATGTTTTCTTTTTACCAAAACATAATCTATCAACTGTTTTGTCTACTGGACAGTAAATAAAGGTAATGACAAGCATTACAACTTAACTTTCGAATTATTACAATAAAATTACAATGCCTCTAACCTTCATATCAATGTTATCCTCCCACCCCCTTCCTGTCTCCCAACTGAAAGACTTACCACTCAAAATTCTGTATACAGATAACATGTTGGGCAATCTTTTTGGCTCTGATTAGAAATTATAAATTATATTTACTTCCTGGTTATTCGACAATGATGCCAGTAACTATGATTATATAGTATGACGTGGTAGGATTATTACTCAACAATGAATTGGGAAGAATGCAAAGGAAAAACTATAAAAAGAAACACAATCTAGATTGCTAGTCTCCAGGCTCATATTTCCACAGAACCTCCAACACGGAGTAGCCAAATTTGGCAGAAACTGAGGTTCCACAAATTTTCCAAAATTCTTCGAGCCACTTCAAAAATCTAGGCACCAGAAAGGTTATATGAAGCATCTTCCATGCTGAGGGTCCACAGATATCAGGCACCACCACAGAAAGTTCAGTCACCTAGGTGACCTGGCACGTAGGATTTGTGCACCATTCTACAAACAGCTATGCAGGAATATGCAGCCTTGACAAAAAAAGGGGCCACCATGCAAGAGACAATGCTCACTACAGGATTTTAAGCATCAAATGCCATTAACAAAGGCTACACTATTTCTAATTACTCTCTCAAACATGGAAGATTTTTTTGAGGAACTGAGCATTATTCAGGTAGCCATGAAAGTCCAGATTTTATGGAATCTGAATATTCACTACCAAATTCACAAGAACCTTCCAGTCAGTTCTAGCTTGTGCAAGTTGAATCTACTAACGCACCTTCATATTTTGTTATTGCTAATGAAAGTTGAGGTTCTCACAGAGGTAAAAAAAATCAGTCCCCAAAATGTCCACACTGGCTCTCCTCCTATTCAATGGCTTCCAGGGGCTCTTCCCACAGGGGTAAAAGTGGCCAGGGTGTGAGACTGACCACTCACCTCCATCCAGTGCTGACACTAAACGAGTGGACCTATATGTCCACTCCCTCTACATGCCTTCATGGCATGCAAAGGGACAACGTCACATTTTTTTTTACCTTCTAGTGTGTGACACTGTGTCTTCAAAACGACCTGCTCTCCCTACAATCACGTTTCTACTCTGAAGGCAACAGAAGCAGGGTGCTCTGGAATGCTGGTACCTACCTACCATATTACATGGTGTCACATCCCAGAAGACCACAGTCTTAACATTCACCACCACCTCAACCTGTTTTTCACTTCAACCCAAATGACACCACTGAGCACATTCACATACCTCACAGCCTTCAAAATGGTGTTACAAAGAAGCTATATATTATGTACTAGCCACATGCCCATCCTTGATCCACTGCCATCATATTCACATGCCACTGCATCACCTCTTTCCCAGACAATTATCATGATTATATTTGACAAGACACATCTCATAATCATCATAAAACTACTATTAAATTTTTAGGCTCCCATCTCTATTTCATGAAGAGTTATGACTACCATACACACGCACGCACAGATACACATTTTTATCCACTTATTAAATATTAGCCATGTGCCTGTCACTTGACAGGCTGTATATCCCATACACCCTTACAATCTGAAGCATTCTGTATCTGCAGTTAATTTATGGATTCTCTAGGCGGCATCAATGACTAAATAACAGTGAATGGTGAACTGGAAAGATATGGCCTAATTTCAGCTACATTCTGGCATTTGCTCCAGGCACTGAGGAAACCATAAAAAGCTTCAGTCAGGACATTTGGTGTCCTGGTCAACATTCAAACCAGACATCTCCCAACAACACAAACCAGAAAAGTTACCACTTGACCCAAACTGCTTGGCAGTCTGATTCAGCAACTTAGGTTTCCTTAATTATAGGCAGAATTTTCATGACATGTACAAAACGAACACAATTCTGATACTAAAGTGAATATGTTAGCTCTGCACCTGTTGTTGTTGTTATGTTATTCAGGTAATGTCAATGAAGCACATGGGTTGACAAAAAACCTTGAAACACATTCAGTGAATGTTATACGAGCAGGTGGGACGTATTTTGGAAGTAGTGCTGTTAATTTTAATTAAAAAAGTGTTGTAATTACCAGATTTTATCAACTACTATTTCGAATAAGTAAGCATTAATACACAAAGTGGGCAAACACGTCATTTAGATTTTGGCCATAGCTTCATACACGCAAACAAACGTCAATATGACGTTCAACAAATCAAAGGCTTCTCTAACTAAATACAAGCGACAATGCAGTACTCTACAGATATCTTCTTCATATATTTAAAAAAATTGCCCCCTGTCCTTGAACTTGAATTAAATCTCGTTCAATATCATAACTTCAAACACATTTTCACACCTGAAATAATTGTGGCCATCCTCCTATGGAATCTATTTCCTTAAATTCTGATTGTACATTGCTTTTTGATGTACCCGTGTTCATTTTACGCACACACAGCAAACTACCAAGCCATTAACAACACACACACACACACACAGGAAGCTTTCCCTGCGAACTCCTCTCCAAATTTCTCCCTGCCAACACAACTACTTCCATTTCCTACCACTGGAGAGGGAGATCGAAGAGTTTAATATCCCTCGGTGATAGTAAATATCCCGTCCTACTTGGGTCTGGAATGAAATCTTAGAGCGCACACACATTTCGTCTCGTTGTTGCAAGTAATTTTAATCGTAAGAAACACGTCATTCACATAATCGCTCAATATCTTTTTCTTTTCCTGAAAACTACTGCAACTAATATCAACAACCTTTCACACTATGACACTTCGGTAGAATACAGCGCATTGGCATGGTACCCAGCACAGATCATCTAGTACACACGCAGCGGTGCCATGGATCAGAGTAAAAAGATTAAGTCACTGTTTAACCGTGGAAACGCGAGCGACTATGTTGCCATCCATTGACGAACATTAGCTACGACTTCTTGAACCCTGCATGAGTGCCATACCCCTAATTCCACACACTATGCACGAAACCTCGACATAACAATCGATAACACAGCATACCACTATTCGACTGTTCATTTCAATAAAACACGGTGTTAACCGTCCAAGCCATGCAGTCAAGTTCCATATGACTACCTGCTTGGCATACAAGGGGTAGCCGGAATCGATCCTAATTTTTGCCACTAATTGCTTTGTACAATGATGTGTAAAGTTCCAGTAACAGAGTGTTGAGAAACAGCTGGAAGAAGTACCTAATTCTACCATTATGTGGACCTGCCTACATATTTCTTCTTTCTTTAAATCCTTAAAATGAGGGAGAGAAAAGAAATGTGAGGAAACAGAGGCAAGTAAATAAAACAAAAGGAAATTATGGTAAAGAAGGCAGCCCCACACAAAGAGGAGTCCAAGAAGCAGAGCCTTGCCAGAAGTGATAGCAAGCAAACCTAGCGGCAGTACACCATGTATTAAATAGATTCCAGAGAAGGAATTTTTAGCATTATGAGTTTTAGTTTGTTACTTATCTGTTGTAATACTGATTATTAATTGTATATAATGATGCTTTATGTTTTACTGTACATTGACTACTGCTTGTATCTAATCAAGTCTATGCTAAATGACTTGTTCCATATCCAAATGCCAGTGTGGCTGTGTGTGTGTGTCTGTGTGTGTGTGTGTGTGTGTGTGTGTGTGTGTGTCTATGTACATATGTATGTATGTATGTATGTACGTACGTATGAGTATACGCATGTTCAGATGTACACCAAAGTTGTGAATGGAGAATGTGAACAATTATTGCAACATGTTCCATTACAAAAACACACTGACAATGTGACATTTTTCATTAAAAATTACAGCTTCTGTTACATTTTTATCTTTCTGCCATGTTCCCTAAGGTTTCCACATCAGGCCCACATCAATAGAACTTTTTTAGTCAAAATTATTTGTCTAATGTACCCACAAATTTTGGCACTCTGCCTGAATTACCCTGTATAAATGCACAGCTATACTGGGTTTAGTAACAAAATGTAGGACTTGATTAACTCCACAGCTCAACATCTCAGAATTTGTTGTATAACTACACATTCAGGCAATGTCCACAGGCTTCTAATATAATTTTTTCAGAGTTAAATGCATAGTCAGAAATTTATGACAAAGAGCCGAGTTATTCCGATGGTTTACGTCTCAGCCATCAGGTGGTTCCTATCACATGGACATACATAATTAGACAACATGCAGAAACAACTGAGACTAAGCTACTGATATGCAGAATTATATTTACAAAATACAATGCCAAGAAAAGCCATTTGTGTCAGCCAAAACATTCAGGTTGCAGGAACAGTGAGAATAGCAGGATGGGAGGATTACACAGTATTTATTTGGCACAGGCCAGGGGCTGATGGGGCCTGTGAACACGGTAATGCATTTTTTGGTTCCATAAACAGCAAGTAATTTGTCCACAGTTGAGTGACTATCACCTTCCTAAGAAGGACTCTGCTCCATGAAGTTAATTTGCAGGGTGGACTGATGACTACCCACATGGGCTGAATGTGCCTAGCCCACAGTTACGATATATCAGTCTTGTACGTGCAGTCACAGTAATTACTTAGCACAGAGTAATCACATGTATATTTAATACTTAGAGACACACCGACAAATCAAACATCCGTCATGTGTTTACAACTTCCTGCTGCAAACCCTCTTTTACAATAAATAACATTACGCTCAAATATCATAATGATACACCTTGTGAACAGAACTCAAAATTTTGAGTTAAATATTAATACACAACAAACCCTTGCCATTTAAAGGGGAGGGGATTACAGCCTTGAAAAGCCCATGAACTGTGACACTGTTTGAAGTTATGGGAAAAATGGAGTTAGGGGAACCTAAGAGATGTGAAACGTGATAATACGTGAATTAATGATTAATAAAGATTAAAACATATGTGTTGCTGTTTTCTGGAACGAAGTTTTTGGCTGAAAATTGTCAGGGTGATCAAACAACATAGAATATATGGCAGAAGAGGAGACAGAATACTTAGAGAAGGAAGAGGTGATCACTGGCTGCTTTGTCTTCTTTTGAATTTCCTTGTACACCTTACTGAATATTGCCATGACAGCCTCCATCTCATGCTCTAATTTCAGGCACCTATTCATGAAACAGTTGATCTCAAAGACTAACTATGTCATCTGCCAACTGGAGGCCTCTCTTCAGAGAACTTGTAGTCAGCTCTTCAAAGTCCTAGTCAGTTTACTCAGCACCATGAGCATCATGGACTTCCAAGACATCAGCCTCCTACAGATCTGGGAATCATTCTCCTGGGCCTTTACAGGCTAACACGAGCATGTTCCGTATTTCATTCTGCCAGTTGGTGTATCCTCAGATGTCGTTAATTGCTTCAGCTTAAAGTTTCTTCCAGCAGCCATTCACAGTTGTGGACTTGCAGCTTGTCCACAGACTCCTTTATAATTACAGTCCAGTCAGCCATGCTCTATGATTTCCAGCATTCACTGTCATTAACATGGGAGCCTCTTAATCACATGGATCAAAGATACTGCAGAAGGCGCAGTATGTGTAACGATTCTTGAATGTTCTGATGACTCCCTGGTTGACGAACTGCATGACAGATGTGAGGTGGTTTGACAGGTAATGGGGCATTACCAAAACCAAGAAGAACCTTGAACACTAGAGTCTTAGACTTCAGACAGCTTTCCTACCCACCCTTTACTGGCATGGTCTTCTCCCTCACCACAGCACCACCAACTGATAACTATTTCTGTGTCTCACCTTCCATCTGTACACACAAGCACAGGCGTAAGTTGGGGGGAAGGCAAATGCCCCTCCAATATTTTTCTATCTAAAAATTGTTTTTTGGGCTACTCTGAAGAGGAGAAAACAAAAAAAATTTGGATGAAAGTGAGGGAAAGATATACTAGGGACTGGTTCAACCGATCTTCCCCCTCTTTCTAACTTGACTCCTTCGTAACGTAAAGTTCCTAATACTCATGGCCAATTTTGCACCCCCCCCCCCCCCACAGTATTATTAGCCAAGTCATGCCTATGCATACAAGACCATTTTCAAGAACAGGTTCACAAGAGGTTACATGAGAAATGTTCACATTCAATGGAGCATTGGCCTTAGCACTTCATCCAACCTCTTCTTCATTCTACTTGATAAAACAAACTGCTGATTCATTACACCATAATGGCATCCAACAGTAATAAAAAGTCTGCTGTAAAAATTATGATATGTGTAGTACCCACTGAGTAACAATAACAAAAATTTTGCATCAGCAAAAACACATATTTTCTTTCAGTCTTACAATCACAAGGAAATTAACATTGCCACCAGCATGAACTGCTGTTTTAAAATCTGTTAGATATGGAACAGTAATACACCAGAGCTTTAACAATCATGCTTACAGGAATACTCACATCTGCAACACACTTAAGCAATTTAAAAAAAAATCCTATGTAAAATAGATGGAAAATTTAGAATTACCCTCCAGCAGGAAATATTACGATAATGAGGACTGACGTGTTCCGGGATGTGGACAGTACACCCCCTCAACCATCACTTACAATAGCTTACAAGTTTAGAGTAGGTATGACTTTTTTTGGGGGAAATGCCCCAAAAACCTGTGGAGATTGTGATGAGCTGTAATAAATCTGCCCTTCATACTGGCCATCAGTTTCACTTTGCAGCTCACTGTACATTTAACTTTTCAATACTAAAAGCTACTACCATTCTCAGACTTCTGTTTTTCTGTGACCATTTAGCCATATTAAAGTATGAATACTGGTTTATTCTAAACTAACACTTTTGTCACAGTTCAACAGCGCTTGTATTGTTCATACTTAGAGGCTGCTTTTCTACCTCTCATTTTGAGCTCCAATGTACGCTGAAAATGTTGTTCAGTTTGTATGAACCTGCTTGGCAATTCTGTAGCACCAGCATTGGTGATTGTGTTAAGATATAATTACTTTTCACATAATTTTTAAAAAGTAACAGTTTATATTATATTGTGTGAGATTTGAAGTTCTCACTGCAGCGTGGTTGAGGATTCCAGTCTTTTAGGATGTGATGCTGCATATTCATCTACAAGGACCAAGTGAAGAAACCATGATCCCTTCAAAAGTCAGGCACCACTCATCTGACAATACAGCATCACATCCATTAAGACTTGAATCGTCAACGTTTAAAACTCTGGTGTATTATCAAATGAACGTACAAACTTAATCTCAATATGAAACCCTTAAAAGTTTGCTATTTCTTGGTAAGGAATATTCTTCTTTTTGACTTCTCTTATGTGGTTAACTACCACCTTCAAATTTTTCATCTGACAGGCATAATACTACCCAAAAAGCAAAGTTTTCAGACACCTAAAGCAAGTTCTGAATATTAAACCCTCAAAAGTTGGCTATTTCTCCATAAGGCACATTCTTCTTTCCAACTTCTCATACATGGTAACTACCACCTTCCAATTTTTCATCTGACAGGCATGATACGATCCAAACAGCAAAGTTTTCAGACACCCACAGCCAGTTCACCAAAACAGCTTCAAAAACACCCAACAGTACACCACCTGTTACGTCTAACACGTGATGTCTACGGAGCAGGATGCGTGACAGGCATACTGAAGCTGACCAAGCCATTAAAGGCATATGAAAAATAAAATTCAGTGGATACAGGAAAATAAAAAAAGTAGCAATAAAGCAGGCTCTTGAAGTATGACCTGAAGGAAAAGAGTACTTATCAGGGCCCAATGTCGCGAACATGTCGGACTTATTGCCTGATGGTCTCCGGCGCCTCGTGTATGCTTTCAGAATACACACTAACAGAATGTCCACCAGCAATCCTAGAAAACGATGTAAAATTATGCAAGACAGTAAACCAAAACAACAAGTAAAAGTGAAACTCGCCTAAGAAAAACCCAGTTAAGAAAATTTCCCACCTAAAAAGTCAGGATAAAAAAGCACCAAAATTCTCCCACTTCATTAAAATTACCCTTTTAAGAAATTTCCCACTTAAGAAGTAGGATTTTCTTGGAATTCTCAAAATTTTCTTAACAGGGTTTCACTGTGTGTGAATTCAAATATTTATAAAATCTAATAGGCACAGAGAGAGATTGGAAGTTTTCAGAGCAGTGATGTTGTCTAGACTGGTATCTATGTGCAATTTCAGAACAGCCTGTTTTCTCTGTCCTCAGGATAGAACAACCTAAATATGTGCTGCCACTTCAGAGGAACCTACCAGCGCCATCATCTAAATTGATATGGGCGGCAGCACTTACCTCTGAACATCAGTATATACCTGGTCTACCCTGATGACTGACAAGAGCATATTTGTGTAAAACAATGGTACCTATCCACTAAACTACACTGCATCATGTCTCAGAAGACAATCCCAACAATCAGTGCTGGAAGAATCCGCAATGTCACACAGCACTGTTTTCAGAACATATTTTTTACAGTAACATAAAATTTATTCTTGGAATTAATTTTGGAATTAACTGTAATAACAGAACCCACAAAGTTTAAGACTGCTACACCAAAGCTCATCACTGGAGACATTCAATCTATTCTGTATTTGTACAATCACCTTCCTTAAGATCAGTCTCCAACAAAAATTTGAAACACTAATTATGCACTATTGGAAGCAGAAAATCTGAGAAAATTAGATTTATAATGCGATGATACAAAATATCTTACCTATGAAGAAATTAACTTGCATTTGGTACAAGGAGCGACTGTCTATCAACCATATGAAGGCTAACCATCCACTCAGCCAGGGTATTCCATGACATGAAATCTTTCAAATACATAAGTAGTATTTAGAATAAGCCCTCTCTATATGTGTGCAGGTTTCTTACAGAGTAGGCAACACACACACACACACACACACACCACTATACAGATACACTTATACATTAACACACTGACTGCCATACACAAAACATTCACAAAATCCATAATTTACATGGTGATGCAGGGAGTGTGGTGGAGGAAGCAGATTCTACATTTTGCAGTTATATACACCAACTGTGCCGCAGGTTTGGGCACCCCTTGTATTTGAATCTGCCTACGTCACCTGAGCTATGCATACGCAGTTCCTTTCCTTTCCCTCCCCTCTTCCGGTCCTAATGGTTTCCTGGCTGAGGTACGTCTGGCATCGCTAGAGTGGCTTTACTCTGCGTGGGAATGCCAGCCTGACAACATAATCTAAATTCCATCTGGATGTGTTTTTCTAAATTGCAGTTTCGGTATTCAGGTGGGGTGACCCACCAGGGTCCCTGCATGGATTCAAGATAAGTATTGTTTCTTTCGTAAATTGGGGGTTGCAACATGCAGGTATTTTGGGGGTTTTGGTAGTGATTATTGTTTGAGTTTTCTGGAGATACGATGGGGCTAGTTGGTACTTTAGGAAGGACTTGTATCAACTGTTACTACATGACCTAAGGGGCCTCGCCAAGATTGTACAAGCTGTAAATTCTTTGTAATTACTTTCAGAACTGTACGCTTCCACATTTATCTTTGTTATCCATTTTCTATGTAATAAGTTATAATATACTTATTCTGAACATGAACATCAGTGTTCCTTGGTATCTTGTGTAACTGGGGCGCACAACAAACAAGAAAGCAAAATGAAAGTATGCCAGTAACTGCTTTCTTACCTGACTGAAGATCCTTCGAATCTTTGTTCTTTAAAAAAAGTGCAATGAACATTTCCCAGTGAGATTTAAACAATGTGAAGGGTAATAGACAGCAGTTCTATTGAAATGTTCATGATACAAATATGAAATCCCTATGCAATATCTGACATGTTGAGACATTTTTTATCCTTTCCTCTTAAGAAATACAGTACGTAGTGGAACAACATTACAATCCAGTGACCACATATTTCAGTCACTATAGTACACACCCAGACATTATCTACCATGATAATTTTAATGACATTGATACTTTAAGCCTACCACACTCAATAAAAACACAATACAAATTCAGTTACATGAATCTAACTGAACTTAACCAAAAATTGTTGCATATCTTGAAAATAGATAAAAACATATACGAATCAAGAACAAGCATTTAACGTTTAGTTGGCTGTCTTTTTTATTTCCGCGCTGTGCAGTGAATGAGTGTACTGATGTGACTTCATTCAGGTTCACAGCGACAGTGACAGGGTGCAGAATATTGCAGAGAGAGAGAGAGAGAGAGAGAGAGAGACAGCGAGAGAGAAAGTGTGTGTGTGTGTGTGTGTGTGTGTGTGTGTGTGTGTGTGTGTGTGTTGGTGTGCACATGTATTACTTTGTCTGAACATTTCAAGAGCATAGTGAGAATTTTCTGTGGGTTTGTATGGGGTGGCACAAGTAGCACCACCAAATTTAAAGTCAAATCCCTCCTCTTGTAAAAGAGAAGGCCCCATACACAAAAAGGAATGAAAACTGCAAGTGCCAAAACGTGAACTACAGTATGGTCACAAGTCCTAACATGGCTCAAAAGCTAGCACAGCTTTGCTGGTCAACAGACCAACGGCAAACTACTGCTCTGCTCTGTTCCCAACCCCTTCAGCATCCACAAGAACCAGAATCTGTCACCCCGAACATGGAGGCAGTGCGTGCCTTTGACAAGTGAAACAACTCATCTACTACACTGTGCAGACACCCAAAAGAACACCAATTGATCAACAATTGCCACGAAAACCTGAAAATTTACAGTATTTAACATATACGTACCATTCAACCATAAACACAGATGTTTCAGTAACAATAACAGAATATCATGGAAACTAAGAGGCATACAGCATCTGTCACCATTTCAAAGATATTATAAGTAGCACTTACTTCCAAAACTTTGTAATGTGTCCTCAGTGATCGAAATGGAAGAAAACACTCAGCCCAGTTACAGAATCTGTCCGTAAGAAATACATCTGCAGCTAGTATCTTCTGTAAAATTCCTGGAACTTCACGCTTTTCTCGCTGTAACTGAAACAAACGTACATTGCATGCTGGGATATAAAATGTGAAAAATCATCAAATTTAAATTAAATCATCATCTGTGACTAGGGTTGCTGCAACTGTTACACACAATTACACTATACAAATACGCAACAAATTCTATACCACCATCTTCTTTTTCAGTACTAGCTTTGGTCATTTATAACATTACTTGCCAGGATAAAAGTGCCTACGTGCACACATTTCCTGTTTACAAATGTTACTACTACCTTTACAGAACAACGTAGCTGTTCATTCTATCTTATGCTTTGGAACCTATGCACAATTCTCGTTTGAGCATCCAATAGTTTTTCACACGTACCCAGCAGGATTTATAATACAATTTAATTGTGGGTGCCTACAGTATCAAACAACTGCATATTATGTCTGAAAATAAAGGTAATTTCTGGTCTTGTTAACAGGGAAAGTATGCCGTCTTATTAAAGAAGCTAGCAATATTCTACTTCCATACAGGGGTATCATTAATAACAATCACGGCAATGAACTCCTAGAAACACATTAAGCAAACTCTTACAGAAAATCACATATTAAGAAACACCTATAGTGTCTGCATTAACCTTTTAAAGCCTAGTGGCAACTTTACATACCACCAGGTTTAACATTAAAAAATTCTCTGTGGTGCCCACATTGCATTTATGTGTTTTGTACAGATCTCAGAACAAACAGCAACTTTTGCCTTATAAAACATTAAGAGACTGGTTTTTATAACCGAAGTGGAGAGTGTTTACAGCGCAGTACGCACTGAGTCCTTATATAGAACAGACACGCTTTGTCTTTAAAGGGTTAATGGTGATATATTAATACATCACACAAAGGTTATATTGCAAACTGTTTGCAGTAAGAGTTAATTTATGAGTAGTCTATAACAATTAACCAACAAATGTACAATCTTTGTATGCTACACAGTCATACCACATCAAAACATTGAAGACACCTACATGTTTCGATCCCTACTGGGATCATCATCAGGGAGTTAGTAGCTTTAATGATACTGATGTACATAAAGTGATGTGCACGCTTTCATTGTACACGCAAGTTGCCCAAAAACACTGTGTACTTAAGTTCCATATTATTTTATATATATCCATTCTACACAGACCAATCTGCGTCTTATTTCTCAATTCTTCTACATGATGTAGAAGATATTAGGAATTAACAACTTACAAAATGTTTTATGCAATATCACTGATGTACATACTGTCCCGATGATGATCCCAATAGGGACTGAAACGTGTAGGAGTCTTCAACATTTCAATGTGACATAACTGTGTAAAATACAAAGATTCTGTATATTTTGGTTATTTAGTATGGATCAGTCATTATCAATGCACGGAAGGAATAGCATGAAAATTAATTCCCAAGATTTGAGTACTCCACGCCGGTGACCATTAAGTCCCCGCCTTCAGGGATATGACGCCGTGTAGTCTGGTACGAATCTTCCGAAACGTCGGAAGAACTTGTTGCTTCCATCCTTAGGGCACAGGAGTGTGCCGGTACACTTCTACCAGACTAAACGGCGTCACATTCCAGGAGACTGTATTCTTTAGCTACACCGTTCAATGTACTACCTGATCATACATGTTTGTTCTTTGGAATTTAATTCACCAAAACCACTATCAGACTGGCAAGGCCTTCCTTTAGCAAACAACACACGTTCACGATATTTCTCAAACACCTTTCACACACAGATAACAGCACAGATAAGCATCAGCACCTTCGTCCATCGAAACGTACCTCTGCACATTACATCACATACCGACTGCCCTGTCAGAGCCCCCACTACGGACAGATGATCGTTGGTCGGTGCCATGGATTAGATCACAGTTGATCCTCTTGGGATGCAGGCTGTGGCAAAATAGTGACATCTAGGGACGACGGTGCAAGTTATCTATTACTTCTACCGTGACGGCGGTAATGGGGGCATAGTCGGTACATAATTACCGGCTATTCCATTTTTCCATAACCCCGCACATGCACTTGTTAATAATAAGAATGTAAGTTTCCATTGTAATACGGTGGTATTAGATACTTCTTCCTCGTTTCCTTCGTCGTCTTCCACTGCACTCCTGCGAAGCAAATTGCATGAGGCGCTTGGTCATTAGTACTCTCCCCTGCAGAATATTATTCAGGTGAGCAAATAAAAAAGAATGAGATGAGCACAGCCTGTGGAACATATGGAGGGGAGGAGAAATGCAAATGGCGATTTGTGGGGAAACATGAGGGAAATCGTCCCCTTGGAAAACCTAGGTGCAGATGGTAGAAAATTAAAATGGCCAAGAAAAAAGATATAAGGGCATGGACTACTGATCTGGCTCGGGATATGGACAAGTGGCATGCTCTGTGAACACGATAATGAAACTTCCAATTCCCTAAACTGCAGCACATTTCTGACTAGCTGAGGAAGTATTAGCTTCTCGGGAAGGACTCTGCTCCATGGAGTTGGTTAGCGTTGGCTTTGGTTCACGTGATCACCTAAGTAGCCACTATGCAGCATGACCCCTTGCAACAGAAAAAAAATATACACTTTTGAATCCTGTCACTCTTTCTGTATTTG
Source organism: Coptotermes formosanus (assembly GCA_013340265.1). Lineage (NCBI taxonomy): Eukaryota > Metazoa > Arthropoda > Insecta > Blattodea > Rhinotermitidae > Coptotermes > Coptotermes formosanus. Next base: position 1,080,733 of record BLKM01000294.1, read on the forward strand.
GGGTGAACATGTCTCTGGCACATGTCCCAAATGCCCAAACCACTTGTAACTCCGTTTTAGAATGTCAGATGCTGTATCACAACTAACATAAATTCACATAATTGTTGCAGCATTCAGAACAAAATGACATGTGATGTCTGACTGGCAGTTCTGTAAATCTCTCTCAACTTTAATTATTTACATGTACAACTGGGACAATGTTGTAGACAGAATGGAAGTTAGCACTTGGATCAGTAAGATTTTGGTCTTAACAATAAAAAAATAGATGTCTATCACAAAGAAATGAAACGTGACAATTGTATGTGACAGATAAGGTAACTACTTCCAAAAGTTTTCTACAGTAGTCTGTTTTCATGACTGATAATGCCACTTATCACAATGTGTGTTGTGAGATGTGTCACACATCTTCATCTGACACGCAGGGACATGGAAGACCAACTACCTACAGAGGCACAAAATTATCATGCACTAGTGGCTCATTTAAGACTGAACTCAGAACTCCATAAACTAAGGCACAACAAAGACATTCTGGGTGACATTTTTAAGTGCTCACAAACACAAAGTTCCCTCCTTACCAGCACACGATAGAGATCTCAATACCACTGAAAAAATCCGGGGATATGTTAAACATCTGGTCAGACACCACAATGGTACACTCAAGAGGGAGGAAACATGGCAACAATATGAACCATGGTTGGCAGAGATCAGCAACATGGTGTGGGGTGTGATGTCATCACATCCAGACTGTAGAGCAATATTATATTAAAATGGAACAGTTGGTGCAATTGGAAGTGGGAAGGCTAGTTCTCAGGGAAAGTGGCAGCAGTAGTTGGACATTTCATCTGCACACACAGAAAACCACTCAACAACAAATGCAGAGTATTATAGTTCTGACATATGCAGTGCACTACACAATACTGTGACACTTCAATAATTCTTAATTTTCATGTCATCACTTTCACTTTTAGCAAAGTGTGTTTCAGAACAGCAAACAGAAGAGATGCTACCAAATGATCTTGTAACATAGTGAGCGTGATCGGCATGGAAACTTCAAATTACATGTGCTGTAATTATAAAACAATCTTCTGGTTATGTACAGCAATAATCACGTGACTGGGGCTGGAAGACCATAAGGTCAGGCTACATTCCTACAACTCTGAAAAGCTGGTGTTGCACTGTCACCATGAGTAATGCTGCTGACTGTGTCATGTATAATCTACACTTGTCTGGACACAACACAGTGCACAGCACTCCTTAAACAAAACTGTTGCCCTCCACGGGATCAATGCATGCTTCCAGAAAGGCGTATCTCTGTAATTTCTTTGCTGTGTAGCACAGTTGGCAAAACTCATGGTTAAGTTCCTCACAGAAAATGTAGCCCCCTGTACATAATGCAGGTTGAACTAATGTTTAACAAATAATACCACGAATGATGAAAATGCTCTATAATTATAAGTCTACTCTAATACACATACACAATTTATTCGTTGTCTGATATTTCAATATAGGATAAGAACATTACATTATTCTGAAAAATGAGTATTTTTCATATGTATAGAGTAAAATGGAATATTACAACCATTATAAATACATACAACATGAAATGCTGACAAAAATAATGTCAAATACACATATGTAACCAACAAGTCATCAAACTTTAAACCATATGCCACTACTGTGATAGTATTCTGCCCACATATTATTGTTTCACATTAAAAACCTGATATGTAAACTAACTCTGGTTTTACTAACCTAGCTAAAGAAAGACAACAAACTTGAAATCAAATCTTCAGTTACATGACACAGTTTGTGTTTTCTGTTCGGATCCTTATAAACAGAAAATAATTTAATTTACTACAAAATTAACATGTGCCAAAATTTCTCAATCCTGAAACACACATCAACTCTCCTACCAGGCTGTGGACATACTAACTTACAGCAGTTTCCTACATATCAAAACCTTACATTTCCATTAATATACCAGTTTTATTATGATACAGTACTTTGTGCATACTATGTAAGAGACTGTAAAAACTAATAAAAGGCCAAGACCTATTCAACAAACAACACCACATAAGGCATTTCAGTTAAATTTATTATGGTAGGATTACATTACAAACTCTTGAGAAAATTTTGGCCTTTATCAGCCAAGGTAACTCAGTATAGTGACTAGACTACAGACTGGACAACCAGGGTCTGATTCCTGGAAGGTGGGAAGATATTCTGTTTGACATCACACCCGGACTGGCTCTGGGGTTCATTCAGCCTTCTAACCAGTGGGAACCAGAGCCTTCCCCAGGCAAAAGACAAGTCCGGATGTGAACCTGATCTCATTTCCATTTAATACAAATGTTAAGAATGTTTGAAGCTACACCTCCACTCCCTACATATCTTCATGGTGTGCTTTTAAATAAGCAGAGTGACAACTTTACCTGTGAAGAATCAAGTCTTCTGGGATATGACACTTTAAAAGATCATGGTGCTCTGATCATCAGTCTTCTTGGACTCTTCGACCCCGCAGATGACGGCACCATGATACTTGAAACTACTCTCTCAATGACACATTGTCACATCTCAGAAGACTTCAGTCTGCAGTAACACCACATTTCTCACAGCTTTCCCTTTACCTTTTAATACAAGAGTCCAACATAGGTATTTCTTTGTCATCATATGGCATCATTCCCTTTTAATGATGGTTGACATAAAACTCTTTTACTCGCAGACAAATAGCAATGTTACATGTTACATGTTTCCATAAAAATTACTGCAGAAACTGGCACCTAACTGGTATATAAAAAACACGATTTCCATTAAAACCTGTAACTTTCAATACACCTTTCAATTTATTGCATTTACATTTAAAAAAAAATAAATATAAATTATAATTTACAGCAGTCTCATTTGATTTGCAACAGTACATTTCTATCTGTAATGAAGATAAAATAATAATGAAGTTACACAGAACACCTTTTAAAAGTAACTAAGTTTCCCTTTCTAGTTATTTTCACCGGGAAATTTGAGGAGTTTGGGACAATGTAGAAGTTCATCATAGAGATATGCCATTACTTCAAACGACCATGTTTCTTAATGTGTTTCAATGGTTTGATATTACAACATTTAATAAAGAATAGGAGATTTTATTCACATGAAAACACATTCAGTATGTGATACCTGTACATCCAATACCACGCACAGAAACAAATTTTGAAATTTGTCATAACAACTGCCAGTGTCAGTTAGTGATGCTTTCTACAGCAGCTGCGATTTCTGCCATCAGTTCCTCAATCTGGTACCATTAAGGAACAGTAACTCCCAACTTTACGTGTTCCGCGATAACAAATTCATTAACTTTGGTGCAAGTACACTGTGTGTTTTCGATGACCCTGGATATGTAGATACCATACATATGTAAATAAGACACCTGTATATGTGTTATAAAAACTGGAACAGACCAGTGGCTAAGGAATATCAAATTTATAGGACTTTGTTGTGAACTTATTCCACAAACCTGCTTTAATTTTACCTTAAACTTATATATCGGACAATGGATATCAGCTATGATGTTCTCACTGCAGTGAATATGATAAATATACTGTCATTATGAAGTATCTGCTGCTTCCTCCTGCAGGGTCTTCTGCTCTGATAACAGAGACAGCCTCCAAAGTGTCAGCAAATTTCTAGCAGACTATATGATGTCACATCCCAGAAAACAGCACTATTCACATAATATAAGGACTGAATCCACAGTTTACGTACTACAACAGAGATATGCTGGAAAGAAATTTGGTGTCTTTTAATCGACCCTTTTTCACTCAATAATGTTCAATATATTAAAATTACAGACACACATGACTAATTGTCTCACTTCAACTTCATACATTTTCAGAATGTGTATATGAAAAATAAAAAAATTGAACATACATAATACAGGAGAATTACTTCAAACACAGACAGTAAGATGTCATATAACTATGCAATAATAAGTAGAAACATGTATGAGATATCTCAGGTACAACATTTGCTTGCCCCAGCAGGTGGCTGAAGTCCATGCAATTACGAGGAAACTGACAGGAATGTAATCATTCACTTAAATTACTTGTAACAGTAATACAGTTTCATTAGACTATTCACAATGAATATATTTACAGCACAGTTACTCTGGTTGCCTACTTGTTGTATGCCGTGGATAACCAACCAGACGTTCAGCACCTTGGTAACCTACACCACATGTCATCATCACCATCACGGTCATCATTATTATTATTACAGCAACAGCATAGTACTTGATGATAGAACTACCACCAGCTGGCAGTGGGTAAAGAAGAGGAAGCATACACTTACTGCCAGATATTTTGAATTCAAAGTTTCAAACTATTCTTTTGGATGTTGTCCATACTGCACTTCTTTTAATACAATCCACTACATTTGGAAAAATGGCCTCATTTCTTCTGCAGCTGAACAAGGTGAAATATAAATTCCTAAGACTACACTTTCTTTATCTGTAGTTATTTAATGACACTGTCAGTGAGTCAGATTACATGGCATCCAATGACTGGACAATTAGTATATAATGAGTTGCAAGGGATATGGAAGGAAAGTAATAGCCTGGTCTATTTTAGAAACTTAAGAGCCTGGTCTATTTTAGAAACTATCATTGCATTGGCATTTGCCTCGAAGCACTACAGAAAGTCACATAAATCTCCAGCCGAGATAATTCGTGTCCCAGGTGCCTCTGGAATGCTGCACCAGATGGTTTTTCTTGGCAAAATTATAACTGTCTGAAATGTAATACAGTGAAGTCTGGTTGTTCATTACCAGTGTTTCTGTGGAAGCTGCTGCATGCATTTTCAGAGTACAGGCAGTAGGTTCTTCTGAAAGAGTACCTGTCCACCAGACTATGTAGAGTCAGAACACATAAGACTATAATCATGATATTCACTGCTGCCAGAACCTCTCATTCCTACTCTCTTGTATTCCTAGCTAGAGGTACTAGCCTACCCTATCTACAGGTCCAACAACGTATGAATTTTGTCATGTCATATCCACCTCAAGAGGAAAACACACCTACTTCCAAAATGTAGTGGTTTTCATAAAAGAAACTTAATGATGGAGACAGTCCCAAAGAATAGTCTCAATTCCTGAGTCACACCACTGCACTGTGGGTCAAACCGCAAAAAAGCTGGCCAAAATTCTGACTACTATTGGAAACATACAATCTTTTTATTTTTACGCTGTTTTCATAAAAAACACATAAAAACATACAAATCTTTATTCTCAATTAAATTAATTGGAAGTTTTTTCGCTGCTGTCATCAGAATCATCTTCTGTGGTAACAGCATCAGAGCTAGCGCCAGAACTACTCAAATCTTCCCATTCTGTCGGAACATCTAATAGTTTTAATGCATCTGGCAAATATGTTTTGGTAGCCTTTTGGGGCAGTTTTCTCAAACTTGAGATAAGTGGATCCTGGGAAACAAGAAGTAAATTAAAAACATCTTCATTTGTTGATGACTGAAATATTTTTCTTGAATGACTTCTTCTGAAGTACTTGAGATCCTTGTTTCTAGATTCCTGGGCTTCCTCAGACAATGGTCCAACAGGCAAAATGGCCCCAGACACAATACTGGCTCCATGAACGAGTACTTTATGAACACTGGCTGGCATGCAGAACCATGGATAATCTCTAACAAATAACTTAGCTGTGTCTTCTGTATACTTGTCGAATTATTCAGTGTTCAGTTCAAATCTTGATTAAATACTCTGCAGAATTACATAAAATCTTTGAATAAGACTTCACTGACACCAGTAATTCTAGCAGATTCTCGACATTTTTTAAAAAACCTTCTAGGTGTATTCCCGTCATTTGATGTTCTGCCCCCTCAAGGCTTAACTTTATCAACGAGAAGACCCATTTCCTTTTTGATGAGGTCTTGAATAGTTTCTTTTTTATTTTGTACCTTTCGGTGGTCTTCTTCTCCTTGTGCTTGCCATTTTTTTTATTTCTAAACGGTATGAGATGTGCAGCAAACATTCAAGAAACCTAATCCACACGTGAAGTGTAGGCAGCCCGAATCTGTAGGTTGTTCTGTTGACATCTCTTTTAACAATTTCATCGATATGATTCATCTGTTTTGGTGCAGCACCGCATACATAGCAAACTTGGGTAGATGACGTCAAAGTGACAACGTTACAAATTTTGCCATCTATCATTGTTAACACCATGTTATGACTCACAGATAGGACACTATTTTGTTCCTCCAAAGTTATCACTGTTGTTTCAAGCTTTTTTATGCTTTCTTCAACAATTGATATTTCTTCTTTTGCAAACTCAGCTGTTTGTTTCTTAAACTGCACCCGGATGGGACGACAGTACCTCACCGAAGAAGGCCTAGGATTTTGCCAAAGAATAATTTTATCTCCAGATGTTTTTGTTGAATACAACTGAAGAGGAACTACAGATGTGACACAAATATCACTGTCACCAACATCTTCCAATGACCGTTGCTTGTATTTGCTGTGTCCAGTGCTTCCATCGCAACCCCATTTTGAAATTAGAATGAATTCTTTCAAAATGTTGTCCAGAACAATAGCTATGACATTTTTTGAGCCGTTATATATAATTCTTGATGCTGTTTTATTCATGAGCGCTTGCAGATACGCTTCTACTAATGATTCATGGATGACTATTTTATCCTTGGGCGATAACATTCTTCTTTAGTAGCTTTAATTACATGGTAACTTGGGTAAATGCTACAGTTCTTCATTTTTGCTTGACTTCAAATTTTTGTATATTGACTTCTTGTCAAATGAGCTTCAATAAACAAAGACAGTGCTTCTTCGGGGGTATATGGTACCACAACATTTTTAGCATGAGCATCCCAAGCTTTCCTGATTCTTAATTCTGTCACTGGAGTTGTTTCTAAGGCTTCATTGAAAAGTTTAGCGACATCCATTTTACCAGCAGATCATAGATTCATTTTAGTGGCATGAGCTAGTTCAGGAAAGCCAACAGTTTTTCGAAGTTCCTTTGATTTTCTGCGTTTGCTCCTTTCGCTGCTCTCTTCAAACGCCACTTTCGTAATCTGCTTCATTCGGTTTAGTAATAACTTTAATGTGTAAATTGATTTCTTGCTCCATCCACTCTGCATTATTTGATACAAAATACTGTTGGTTTCATCTTGCATCAATAAAAATTCACTACAAACACGAGATATATTCTGACGGATTTCCCTCAATGCACTCGGAGAACTTTCTTAAAGCCCAAAAAGAGCTGCAAATAATTATGATTACATTAACAAAACTAACAATAAAAACTGGTAGAAAATTGAAAATAAAGTAATTACTCTTTAATTAATGTTGGTTTAATTTTCATAAACGAAATCTACAAGTGTTACGTAGATTCTTACTTACAAACAAAAATATCTGTGCATACCTATGACAATATTTTGAACGTACTCACCCTTGACACTGCTGTGGTCGCCTTTTCTTTCCATCCAAATCTTAAACAACTCTTTGTGCTGTAATTTTGTATCCATCTGTAACTAACTGTGCTATATTTTCGCAGTTTATTCTAAAATATAGAACTATATATATATGTATATTTATAGGAATATAATATAATCGAGTGCGTATTTTCGTATAGGCTACTACCTGTGGGTACTAAAATACCTGTCTCACAGCAGTTGTTCAAAGTGTCCTCCTCTGGTTGCTATGCATTTTTCAGCACGCATCAGTAGCGACTGAGTAGCTGACGCAATGTTGTGTCGACAGTTGCGTATGTGCCCTGCCGCTGCAAAAATACGACAGCCAAGCGCTACTCTTGAATCAACCTTCGTTTCATACATTAATGCCTTCATGTGTCCCCAGAGATACTAATCAAGAGGTGTAAGGTCTGGTGACCTTGGTGGTCATGCAAGGGGCCCACCACGACCTAACCAGCAGCTGGGGAAAGATTTGTCTAAATACTCCCACATATGCCAAGTGTAACGTGGGGGACCCCATCATGTTGGAAGTACAGTTGACTTCTTACCACTAATGGGATGTCTTCCAGCAAACCTGGTAACTCATTCCTCAGGAAGAAGTTGTATGTGTTGCCTGTTAAATTGTTGTCAAAAACAAATGGTCCTATTAACTTGTCACCAAGCAAACCACACCATACATTCACTGAAAATCTCCTTTGGAAGTTGGCTATTCTTGCGTGATTTGGAGGTTGGTTATTCTTATTCGATGTGGATTTTCATGAGACCACGTACGCAGATTTCATTAATTATTTACACCATCCCTGGTAAATGATGCTTCATCTGCGAACAGAATGACGCTTAAGAGTTCAGGGTGTGCCTTTATCCAGTGGCACAAATTCATGCATTGATCAAGGTCTCTTTGTTCAAGATGTTGAACCCTCCGATCGTGGTAAGGGTGTAAATCATCCTCATGTAGAGTTCGCCACACCTGCATACGTGACACACCAATCCAAGAGGCAATTCTACGAGTGGGCAGTCATGGACTTCTCTGAACCATCTCAAGTATGTTAACTCATGTGTTGACATCAGGTACCACTTCCTTTTCAGACTGCACAGAAACACTTGGAAGACAACCAGTTTCATGCATTGTCTGGCGAACACGTGAAAATACACCCTTAGACGGAATCCTCTGGTTGGGAAAATGCCTTTGGTATTCTTCTACAGCAGCACATGCATTTCCATCACAAAATCCATACACAAAATGCATGTCACAATATTCGGTGTGAGAAAACACAAATGGCATTATTGCAACACCTCACAATGAACTGTAACAGTGACAACTGTTGAGTATGATGTCACAGCAGGAATTCGCTTAGCTTGGCTGTTGCCTCAAGGACAGACCTGCGTAGTGCAGGGATATCACATGATGTTAAATGGGTACAGTACGTGGAATCATAAGAAGACCACATTTTTCTCCTCCCATTATCTCCTTAGCCGTTCAAATTCGGATATAAGCATTTTGGGTTATATCAATGTAATTTAACCTAAGGAACGTTCTCCTGAAATCTGGCACATTCCCCCGGGACACCCTGTATGTATAAACATAACATATATCATGTGTATGCTTGGTTAGTCATCTGTACTCTGTTGAATATTTATTAAAATGGACTGTGGCGACTCAAAGTTGTAGATTACATGTAATACCCAATGAATAAATTTTGTAAGTACATGTCACTACTTCATGCAATAGTTCATGACTTCCTGAGTAGCAAGTATTAGCAGCTAAGTTTTTGATATAATAAAAATAAAGTGTAAAGCTATACAACAATGCAACAAACGAAGCTGGATCACCTCAGATCAATTTTGCAGCTCTGTGTAAATAATGGACCTCAAATTTTGTGCAACAAAACAATCAGCGTCATAAAAATTTATATAAAAATTATTTCATATAAAATACCATGTTTTTAATCAGTTTACACACTACTTACCTCTTTCTCTCTGCATCATAATCAGTTCACTTAATAAATTAAACTGTGCCCTAAAAATAATTAACGAAGTCACTACTGGAATTTGTGTACCAAGTACGTTCCAACCTATTGCATAAAAAAGTTCTGTTTATGTGCCTGTACTGGGAACAGATCGAACCAAACCGTCACAAAACTTACATCTTCTTTAACCTGGGAACTTTCTTTTGCCCCTCACATAGATTTTTAAGCGTTTCATTGGAGTCGAAGAATGTGAATTTTGGCCAGCTTTCGCTCAATTTGACCCACTGTGCACCACCACAAAACCTTGAATATGGAAAATTAATGGTTTCATAAAAGTGTTATGAATAATTTCTGTAACCACACTAGGAGTAGATCTGTTGAAAGTGCTGCAGTACTGATAATACATTCTTACACAGAATATATAAAATGCTTTCCTCCAAGAACTATTCTTGATTTACTCAAGATGCCACTAACGAATGGTCTGTGACATATGAAGAGGTGTTAGCATTAGTTCAAATGCTGCATCTTTCAGGTTTGCTCCACGTAAATTGGCTTCATGCAAGTCACTGCCAGACAAGTCACAATTCTGAAACAGAGTAAACAATACTGAAGTGCCATCTGATACTGGTTACAGGAAAGAGCGCACATTAAAAAACTAAGGCATTACAAGAGGATTTAGGAACTGACTTACAATTTTTTCCTAATTCTGCATTTACCTGACTACAAGACAAGAATTTTTCTTAATTCATCATCTAAAAAATGTGGAGTTGCATTACAGCTGTGCACAAAATTAAGTACATTCTGTATAGGCAGTTTCTGAAAACTGAAGCTTGTATATGAGGGTCATCCTATATGCACCATCAAGAATCTCCTTGTAAAGAGTGATTTTCATGGTGTAGATATGCAGTGACGATGTATAGGATTTATCACTTTATTTCACTTAAAGAGATGTTACTATTTCCAGATGTTTGGATGCAGAAGATTTCACTGTCTCGTACAACGACGACGACGACGACAACAACGATGACAACAACAACAACAACGGTCACAATAATAATAGAGGTATGTGGTGGCGCAGCTGGTTGAGGCACTGTGCTAAAACCCGGAAGGTTGCAGGTTCAGTTCCTGATGGGGCCACCTGAACTTTTCATTGACTTAATCCTTCTGGCTGCACTACGGCTCTGTGGTCGACTCAACCCCTAACAGAAATGAGTACCAGGGATATTCCTGGGGGGTGAAGGCAGTTGGTGCATAAGGCTGACAACCTTATCACCTTCACATGCCTGCTGTCTAGGCATTGTGAGAGCCTGAACCTCCTGGAGCCCTAAGGGCATGTCCAGGCCTGTAATGGGATAGGTTTACCTTGTTATGTATTTACTAACTGCACAGAAGATGTACAATATTAGGGATGTAATGATATTAACTGTGTTGAACTAGCTCAGGATGTTGCATAAAAAATGTGATCCCCATCAAGCTTCATCTTCCCAGTATCATTAGTTATTAGTGCAAGGTAAATACAGATTTTGGTGTAGCTGCCATGACGTTCTTTGAACGAAAGTATAAGCAATGCAAGATAGACACTTATTACTTCCACAATATCAATTACCACATGGAATTTGACGATCCCATGTCAAGTGACATAACTACTAATCTGCCTCTGCAAGACCGCAGTCATAGTACTGCTTGCAGCTAAAAATGACAGTTCAACAATGGAGTGGTCTCTACTGTTGTGTTAATCAACTGATGGAAGCACAAGTTGTGCCTAAGTGGGCTGTACGTTTGGTACAGTCTATACAGTAGAACACACAGATTTTTTCTTTAGGCTTGTCCTTATCTTAGTTCATCATTATTACCCTGAAAAATTTTGTTCTGTTTTTGGAACACAATTTTAAAGTGACCTAATAAAGGTTTTTACAGTTTAGGTGTATGTTTTATTTGTACATATTCCAACTGCAAACGTTGCTGCAAACTGTGGCTGAGAGGACCCCAGTTGAGATCATTTTGTGGACAAAGTTATGGATTTACTGAGATTTTGTAATGGGCCTGCAGTACGAGACACAGCAAAAAGCGCTGTTCTAGTGGCATGCTATTTATACCAATTCATCAAATTCACCAACTACTGCACAAGTTATTAGATGGACAAGCACACAATCATACCTAATACCATACGTCTATCATTTGTTACAAAATAAGCAAACAAGGCTAAAAAAGTAAAATGAAGAAAGAACAAAACAATATAAATACAACAGTCAGGGACAGCACAGAAATATGTACCTCAAGATCTGCTCCTGCCAACACCGCAGCTCGCAAATCACAGTTTTGAAGGTTTGCGTTTTTCAGCGTAGCAACGCGAAGGTTCACTCCAGCCATGTTGCTACCCTCCAAATTTGCACCCTTCAGATTGACACCTACAACGATGAATACTGGTAATTTACGAGTTCAGTGCTACATAGCAATGCACTGTCTGCTGGGCCCAACATGACAAGATATTACTTGTCTCATTGAAATGCCAACACGCTTACTGATTCATGGCTTGAATTCACTGACAACAAGGATACAGACGGTTGCCAATTCACAAAACAAACACAGCTTGTGATTGTTGAACTTTTAAACAGACTACCAGAAGTTTGCTGGTCACACTTTTAAGAACTGGGAGCCATACTACTGAATTTATCAACAAGTACAACAAATTACACATCAACTAGTGCCCAGAGTGTTTCAGTCCTTAGAAATAACAGTCATTAGACACATCTGTCTCTTATATAGGTTATGAAGCCTCCATAATTACAAGGCGTTACACATTACTTGAACTTATTAAAACACGTAAAAATTGTCTATAAACAGACATCCCTGAAGATGGTCTAATAAAACAATTACTGTACTTACCTGTACGTAAGACAACAACTTTTACCTAATTCATTATCTGACACACAGGTTCACACTATAATTGCGCGCAAAGTTAAATATGTTCAGTAGAGGTATGTGCCTGAAAACTGAAGACTGTGTAACAGGGTCTTCTAATACTCAGGTAAATAAAGTATTACACTACCAACACTGTTTCTTGAATCTGGTTGTGGCATCATTTTCTCCACTAAAATTTTAATGGTTACATGGTAATCACTATAGCCGGTATATACTTACTGTCACATGTCAGTACGTCTGAGAGCTGGAGGAAATCATTTCTTGCTCTGGTAATTATCTGGCACTGACAGTGTAAGTAACACTGACCAGTCATACAAAATATAAAAAACACAGTACTGGGTTTAAATTGGAGATAAAAAATTTTGCATGTACCTGTCATACACAATAAGAGTGCAGATGTCTTGACATGACAAGAAGAATATTATGTTCTTGTCTGCACAGTTTTAAAGAGTGCACTGTACTAACCTTCCATATTAGCCCGACTGCCTGCTGGATCTTCAAAGTTACAGCCTCGAAGGTTCGCTCCTTCTAGGTTGGCACAAAGCATTTTCACTCCTAAAAGTTGTGCACCTTCAAGCTGTGCATGTGACAAATCAGCTCGCTCCAGGCAACACCAACTGAGATTAGCTCCAACCATACGGCAACCATGAAGACATGCATACTAAAAAGATGCACTGATGCCACATTAACGAACATATACTTAGGGGTTTTGCTGAAATTTGATACACTTAAACTTTTGTTAAAATCTGACAATAACAGACATTTTAAGAGATTTAAATGATTTTCTGAGTGCATTTTGAGCATAATGCATAAAGCATCCATCAAAAGAAACATAAAAAATTTTGTAGGAGGGAATAAAACATACATGTTATGTTTTAGAGACTTCTTTTGTGAGTCTTAGGGTTTTGGAGACAAAGAAACTAGTGGAGCTAATGCAACACAAGTGTCCTGCTAAGCACACATTTCCTAAATTTTTTTAATGCGGGGTCAAATAACATAACAGAGCTGACAAATGGAAGAAAGATCTTGTAATGAGAGGTCTTCGCACTGAACGTGTAACACTGGATATACGTGTCCTACCTTAAAGTTAATATAGCGTAAATCTAGTCGTGAGAGATCTGAACCAGCAAGGTTGACTCCTTGAAACCGAAGTTCGGCAGTGTATGGAGTTAAAATAAGAGCATTCACCACATCTCGTCTGGTCAGAGGTAAATTGTCACGCGACCGCTGACTGCTCTGAATTAGTGATTCCAGCTGTGGAACCAAAGATTCAATTCCAAAAAATTTTGCTTCTTCCAGGATTCCTAAAAACAATGTGCACAATCATAAAAATCACATAAGCTGAACATCATCTGAAAGTATGTCAGGTCTCTAAGATTACAGTGTTCAAAGATATCACATGAGTGTTACCGACATTTCAAACGAGCTTGCTGCCTCCCCCTTCATGAAGTACCTTTGGGCCCTGAAGATGGATACAACACTTTTCATTAACAGTGGTGTGAAAACCTCAAATAACACATGTCAGTTCTTCCTACATTTCACAAGGTCCTTCAGTAGCCTACCCTCCTGAATTAACAACACAGACAATGTTATGCTAACCGTGTATCTGAGTGTCTGTTCTTCTCTAACAACTTATGAACTGATGGAGTTTCATGACAGCTGGTACAAACATCAAGCTACTATAAGCTACACAACTCTCAAAATGTTAATTATGTATCATCAATAATCCTGTGTTAACAAAAACATCTGAAATCGGCATGCCGAGTTACAGCACTGGTGGCCAGTGGCCATCTTAGTCTCTACCATCTTTCCTTACTTTCCCCCTCCCTAATGCACACTAATTTGCATTACCTGCAACTACCTCAGGGAACCACTCCATGATCAGTGCCTGACCTCGCAACTTGTTTATAAATTTTGTTTTGGACTTGGGAGTTCTAAATTATTGTTTGGTGTGAGTAGGCTTGCGTGTCAGGGTCCTTGCATGGGTTGTGCAGCACTTAGTTTAATCCACATCTACGTCTTTGAACTCTCCAGTTTCTGGCAACACCAGGGACATATTATATTTTGTGTTTGTAAGAATGTGAACTCTTTCTAGATCCACTTCTGGGTATTACACTGACTTAAGTGAGGCATTTTCATTCCTGTGTATTTTGTGTGTGCGCATGTGCACGTCTCTGCGCGCGCGCATGTGTGGGTGGGTGCGTGCGTGCTCGCGCATGGGCGCACTGAAGGTATTCATTATTGTTATTGCTAATTTATTTTATAATAAATGTATCTGTTATTCATTAAATTCTTGGTTCCCATTGGACATCACTCATTTTGTATTGCCCCACCAGTGTTTTCATGTGTTCCATGTTGATGTAGGATGCCTTTTGTGATGCAAACTGCATATTACTGACATACAGAGAGGCGCAGGCATATCACAGGCATAACACTTATCTACTTAATGGGCACTCAAAAATGGTATGTGGTGACAAGAAATGAAGATGTCCCTCTGTTCAATATGACAACATATGGGACAGTGTGGCTGTAATTAAATAATTCTTGTGAGTGGTCAGTTTCATGCCCTGGCTGCTTTATCCCATGGAAAGAGCTCTAGTACAAATTGGGTGGGCTCCACAGCTGGTTTGTACACTGTGAAAAGAAAAATCTGTCCCTACCAGTAATCAAAACCCGACTTCCTGGTCATCCAGCCCACATCTCATTCGCTACACCAGCTGAAATGATGAGAGATCATTCGAACATATGTAACTTTTGATATGTAACTTTTTTTTCATAGAATACAAAACAACATGGCAACCATTAAAAATCTGTATTTAGATTTCAGTTCGTTTGTAATAACTACTGAAACAATGGTGCTAAGCATGTAAAATGCCAGAGAGTTGAGTAACAGACTGGGATTTTGCTGTAGTATTAGCTATAAAACATATATTACTAAGAAGATGAAAAGCAAGTATAACCACGGTTGTGGAAAAGAAAACAACAAATAAAACATAACATAAATAATCTATAGCTTACTGTATCAATAGCACACAACCTACCTTCAGGATTAACACTATTATCAAAAATTAGTTGCCCATTTCGGAGGTAATTCAAAATAGGTTCAAAGTATGTAGGACTGCGATCAATAAGGTAGGCTCCATTTTTATCAACATTACTTGGTGTCATTATAAAGCCATCATCCCCTTCTGCAAACATTCTGTTGAAAGAAATAAAGCACAAACATTTTGTACAGCTAATAAGCAACATCCCTCTTAGTGACTATTTTTGTGTTTACATACATGTATATTCAGGTTTGATTGTGACAAAATCAATGCAACTTTGGATTTTGTAACAACGGAGAAAGTACAGACTAGCTAAATAACTATCACCTGCTCAAAAAATACCCTGTTGAGAATTAGTTACCTCCAACCTTAAACCTGTGGTCCTTTACTGACATGACAGGCACTCAAGTGGTAAATAAATTTCCTACCTTTTATGGAACTCAAAGGTACACCAAAGCCCATTATTCTGAGCTAAACTGATTCATTCACACCATACTGTGATACTCATACCTCTCTAAGAACCATTTTAATAACATCATATCCACGCATCAAGTGCGAACTGCAACTGAAAATGGAATTTTGTACTTTCTGTTATGTTATTTAGAAGAAGGGTGGAACTTCATTTGTGATATTGACCAGGAAAGCCTGAGGGCCTGAAGTCCACATACATCCATATTAACACTCAACAAATTAAAAAATATGAGAGAAAAGTTATGTTAATTCTTAAGGTAACAGTTTTATCACAAATTCGTCAATATAAAGCAGTCTCAATTAACCTTTAAACGCCGGCAATTTAAATGCCCTGTGCTTTCAGCGGACCGGAATTTTTTCTGGGGATTTAAACATTTGTTGCTATGGTTAGGAAAATTTTGAATATCTTGAAGAATATTAATGCTGCATCTATGAAATAAATTGTATTTATTCAAGTAAAGCGTGGAGAACACGGTAATGCATATCAGAATTTATTATAAAGTGTTTTGAAGCAATATGAAAGAAACACTTCTCTAAGAGACAGGCATTTTTGTAGTGGGTTATGTTTCATTCTCTTTAGCCTTAAATTCAGGCTCCTTTCTCCTGAACTCTTCCCGAAACTCGAGACAAAATATTTCTGTAAGGGTCTACTAACAAATAGGTTTACAGTTATACAACCATTAGGAATCTGACCTGCGAAAGGAAATGCATGTTTCTTGGAATTTGCACCAATGCCTACACTCTTTCAGTGTTTGTCGCACAGTGCAGTGATCCTGTCAGTAGTGAAAACCATTTCTTATAAACAAGTACTCAGCACCATGGCTCACAGGAGAATACTTCGTGATGAAGACATCGAATCGGAGCTGATCTGTGACACGGATTCGGATGAGTATTTTGAGGACTCGCAGTCAAAAGAAGATGAAGATGACTTTGCTGATGAACAACAACCACCACCACCAATACAACAACAACGACAGAATATGACGTGGGAGCTGCACTCTCAAGCTAACCAGCCTCATGTCCATCAATATACAGGCGGTGACAGAGGCAAGAAGTACAATGAAGCACCGCATATCAATAAAGATTCATCACCACTTAGCGTTTTCATGCTCTATTTTGCATCTGTTATTGATCTGCTGGTGACAGAGACTAACAGATACTACCACCAGTATTTGGACAGACGAGACGAAACACCAGCCCCACTTCCTGACATAACGAACTCCGAAATGTTTCTGTTTCTAGCAATCACCGTACAGATGGGCCATGACATACGCGACAGACTCAGGGACTATTGGACAAGGACAGAACAATTCTTCACATCTTTCTACCCCAATATAATGACACGACACCGTTTCTTGCACATTTTACGTTACTTGCACTACACAGACAATGACAAAGAAATTCACCACAATGACGAAAACTATGACAGACTGTGGAAAATTAGGGAAATGTTTGATATGCTCAATGTTGCGTATTCCAAATTTTACAACCCTTCTGAACATTTGGCAATTGACGAGGTGATAGTACTTTTCAAAGGGAGGGTTGTATTCAAACAGTACATTCCAAAGAAACACAAACGATTCGGAATTAAAATTTTCAAACTCTGTGACGCTGCTGGCTACACATATGACATGGAAGTATACTTGGGTAAAGACAGACAACGTGCCACAACAGACATGACAACGACCCATGCTACAGTGAAACAACTGACAAGAAAAGTAAGGGGGTGTGGCCATAAGTTATATATGGACAATTACTTTTCTTCTCCTGACTTATATAACGATCTGACAAAACATAAAATAAACTGCTGTGGTACAGTTAGACCAAACCGTAAGGGAATGCCAGACGACTTCAGAAGCAAGACACTGAGACTCAAACGGGGCGACGTTAGGGCCAGGACAATTGGTGACTTGACAGCAGTGGTTTGGAAGGACAAACATGACGTACACATGCTGACAAATATGCACGTTTCACCAGCAGAAGGTAACTTTTGTGATGAGAGTGGAAATGCCCTGAAGCCAGCCATTGTGGAGGACTACAATCGACACATGGGTTACGTTGACAAAAGTGACAGAATGGCCAACAGCTACAGCATCAGTCGCCATACGTGGAAATGGACGAAGAAACTGTTTTTTCATCTCCTTGACCTCAAAATTCTGAACAGCCACATTCTGTTGAAGTCTTGTGGTCCTAAACTTTCACACAGGGACTTCCGACTGACACTTGTGAGGAACATGGTAGAGTATGCTGGACCGCAGCCACGCCCACTAAAACCTGTAGGTAGGCCATCGGCTTTGGCGACAAGAATTGGTTGCCTAGAGGAGAGCAGTCGCCAGCATTGGCCTACTACAACTGAAAAGAGAATGGACTGTGTAGTGTGTCATGCCCGTACAAAAAAGAGACGCCAAATTCAGACGAAGTGCGAAGCGTGTAATGTTGGACTGTTTATAGCAGGATGCTTCAAAGACTACCACACAAAGGCACAGCTCTAGGTGGTAACTGCAGCGTTGTGTTACTGGAGGAGAAGTCATCTGCACAGAACATCTAACCATAAGGAATGGAGTAATTTCTGTAACATGTAACTTTCTCCTGACGATGCATCATACACTGCCTTTCACAGGTGAGCTGTTTCATTTTTGCTTCAAATACCGAAGGGTAAATACAGCCGGAAGTTTTTAACTTGTTTGAATATTTGCACAAATATATTGTGAAAAAACCAGTTCTCAAACTTGTTCTGTGAGTAAAAGCACGGGCTAGAGCAGCGAATAAATTATACGTCTACCAGACGGGAGATCAGGGTTCGGTTCCCGGAAAGTACATAAATTTACATGTCAGCTCGTACAAATCTTACCTCGACACTATCAGCTTTGTATTCAGTGCGTATCTGGGGCACGTGAATGTACAGATGCCCGAGCATTAAGTTGAATACACTCTAAACAGTGTTGAATACACTATTTTATTATATATTACCTCCGAGCCCCTATACGCCTACTTGATATGAGGCACAACTGCAGAATTACTTTAAAGTTTGTATTATGTGTACATAGCATTTACACACGCATACTGTACCGCAAATAACGTATTTAAGGCGAAAAGCCTACATATATAGTTTTGGACAAAAATGTCCGTTTTGGCATTCACAACTACACATAACGATGGACAGATTTGTCCGTTTCGGCACTTAAAGGTTACATGGAACACCAGAGAATTTGTAATGTAGACACTGGTAAAAAAAAATGTAGACAGTATCTGAAACATATTAAGAAGTACATTTCACATTCATTTTATATAGAAATACTGTATTATGTCTACAATTAAAGTGTAGTGGTGGTTGTGATAGTGATGATGATGATGATGATGATGACAAAAATGATTATATTTATTACACGGAGAAAAGTAATTTAGAATAACTACACTGCACATGTGCAAGATAAAAACACACACAGAAAATTCCCAGTCATTTTCAGTATTCTTCAATAACCAAGTGTCATCAACAATACACAAATCTGGTGTTTTACTAACCTGGCCAACATACTCATTGGTTCCTTGGTCATTAATGTGCTTCTAGAAGTCGTAAAATATTTTCCACCCACATTCAAAGTAACCCATTCTGAATTTAATTTTGAACAGAATGGGGCACAGCTGTCACCAGATGTCACTGTTGATTGAGGATGAGTGTTTATACAGGGAGCACTTCTCACAGATGATCCTACTGGAATGAAACTCTCACTTTCTGCAACGTACAGAATGTCATCATCCCTGTGAAACAGTTTACATTATAAGGTTAATGACATGAAGGGCATTGTAATTAAATGCCATCAAAAAATGCATATACAGTTTAGGTGGCATAACATTGTGGATCACCATTTGGAAGAAAAAGGGCATCTTTTTTTTGATGACAGTTTTCTACCTACAGCTTTCTTCAGCATTGGTTTGATTGTAGAAATCCAAATGCCAATTATGACAGATATATATGTTAGGTAAGCTTGGCATGGATTCATTTGGTTTTGGTCAGTCCTTTGTATTTTATATGTTTACACTGGTTTTGTATGATTGTGTTTGTTTGGTTTAATATTTCTTTTACTTCCCTTTCATTTTTATGAAAGGTTTTGGTGTAAATTCTTGTTCTGAACTGCTGTAATTTGTTCTGGCTTCTTTCAATGTATTTCTATACTACATTCATGAACTGTCTACCATACTGTATGGTGTAGAAATTAGCAAGTTCAGATCCTGGAACCATGGGACAATTTATAGCCCTGCATGGTTTCTTATATAAATTACAATTTACTATTCACTTAAAAAATTAGGCGTGCTTGGGAGGCAAAGTGAAAGTTCACTGTGACCCAGGGGCAAGAAATATGCATAACAGTAGAATTATAGCAAAGAATACATGTACAAAAGTTAGCATGATTAAGTCTTCATATTCATTGCTTTGTGTTCCCCTGTATGTATTTCCATCTTACAGCAAGATTATTATTGTCATTTCTCTTTATCATTTCTGTTTTGGGCTGTCATAAAGATCCATACATTTAGAGAGCACATGAATCATCCTGTCACATTCCTGGTTCCATCACACATACATGACATTCACTCTGACATCACAGAACAGTACACTTTAGTGTAGGATAAAGCAGGTGTGCACCCAGAATTTTTCCTTGGGGGTGGGGGCTGACCCTGAGGATATATACATGATTTATGTTTGATTTTAAAAGTTATGTTATAAAAATCATGTTATAAGTACATCATAACACTGTCTGCAACTGCATTTATATACATATGAATATAACTACCTCTTCCATGACTCAAATCACAGTGCCCTATATTATTGTTTTCTTTTTAATTTCATTAATTTGTTTGTCAAAATTCTAATGTATTGGTCACCAGCTGATTTCAGTGGCTGATTTCAGCTGATGGGAGATCATGTAAAACTTGTAACATAATACCTACAAAAGCTGTGTCTTTTAAATTTCAGTTTTGGGGGGGTTTGAAGGCGGATGCAGCCCGGCAGTCCCCCCCCTTGGGAGCGCCCTTGGCGTGAAGTCTGACTTCCCACTGAAGCAATAGGGAAAATGAAGTCTTGGCTGCATAATCTTACAAATAAATGTAAAGCACCTGGTAACAAACAACTCACCGAATTAACTTCAAATCGTCAATTTCACCACCCTGAGCTGTGTATAATCGTTTTGCCACAATTCCAAACTTGGTACTGGCAGATGACAACAGCTCTTCAAGAGAATGAGTAACCAGTATAACCTTAAAATAAAATACAATACACATTAATTAAACGCCCAAAATGTACGAACAAATATTCACCTCAATGCAGGCCAAGTTTACTGTGAGAACAAGACATTTTATCCTCCTACCTTGCCGTCAACTTGTGTTCCGTTTCTGAATAGTATAACTCTCTTCATAATTCTAGCGAAAAAGTGTTTTGACCGTCAGCTATAGAAGGAACAGCATCCAAATCCTTCTTAACAGAATACGAATCCTACTCAGACGACTTCAGCTAGGTATACAAATAATACACACACTTTTAGGCTTTAACCCTCTACACACCGTCACTAATCCTCTTAAACTCCCCAAATTACGGCACTAAAGCTGTCAACTGTCACGTCTCAACTCCATTTATGTCTTACACGGTGGCACCACAATGAGCGCCGGGAAACTCGAACATGATTTTCCGAAAACGGAATCATTCTGACAGCTACCCGACAAAACTATAACCTTGTCAGCACTGTACGTTTCTCTACTGCCACAAAGCCTCAAGTACGCAATTAACATTGAACAAACAACTTTGTTCTCCGCAATACTTATCGCATTATCGTTTTCACGAGATCTCATTGATTATATAATTTGGTGTTCGTGTACAACATACGATTCATGACTACGAATAATCCCTAAGAGATAGCACGATGAAACCCGCAGGGTTACTTGCACAGGCAACATACAACGGTATTAAACGCCTTCCAATCGCTAACATATTTTTAAAATATGTCAATGCTATTAGAACTGTACTTCAACATGTTACGCCTGAAAGGCACCTTAATTAATCTGGCTCGTACATGAAATAGTTACGAAATAATACTGATAGATGGCAGTTAAGCAATGCGCACCATCAACAAATCGTACTGAAATCACAGATGACCGCTTGTACCTGATGACGTTTTCAACGTCCGTAGCCATATTGAACATATCAGCTGTTTGACGTGAGATCTTGAAGGCGAGGCGTAAATGGCTTAATCCGACATCATCCAAATTCTTACAACATATTAGTAGTTATAAAACACATACTTTGATTTCAATCATAACCTGCAGTATGTGGAAGGTCAGGGAACTAGCCGATAAGGTGTAAGTTCTGGTTATGTGTTTATTATGATTTTCCAGCAGTTGGAAAGTGTTGATCAGTATCTTGCCATAATATATTCCAAGTCGTTGAAGTCGTACAGGGATGATTATAATAAATTGTTTTTGTCGTTATATGTGGGTTTTATTGGTGTTCATTCACTCATAACCTTTTGTGTTTTTTGTATGCATGTGCAGTACCAATGTTGTGATGAACTACACTGAAATAGAAGCCAAAGTCAGGGAAGCAACGAATGACGATAGCTGGGGCCCTACAGGTATACTGTGTTGTTTGAAAGCATATATAGTGGTGATTGTAGAATCCTGATTATGTTGTGTGTGTCATGCTTTGGTTTGTGTGTTTACTGGGCTGCAGGTGCACTTATGCAGGAGGTTGCGCAAGGGACATTCACATATGAACACTTTCCTGAAGTTATGTCAATGCTTTGGAAGAGAATGTTGCAAGACAATAAAAAGAATTGGAGGCGGACATATAAGGTAATATTAAATGTCGTGAATATTTGTACACTTTGATATGGTACCCGAGTGATGGCTGGTTAATGATTAGTCCGAGTTTAAAGATGTTCTGTCTCTGGAACGTGAATTATGTGAAATCTTTACTTAACTCTTGATTGGGTGGCAATAACAATTTCATGTATAAATGTTAATTTTAATATGGAGATAATGCTAATTTGATGAAGATGACTGTGGTAGTATAGCATTACGTATTTTGTAATGGGTCCAAGTGTGACAGCTTTCAGGCAGTGAAACTTTGGTTTTGGACATTATGCACAGCAGTAGGGCAGTTCAATTTATTATTTCTGCTAACACCCCAAGCTGATCAGATGTTCCTGAAGGAATGTAGGAATATGGGTTCTTGCTGGACCTTCTCATTACAGAGAGTTGTAGTTGAGATATTATGAATGTTATTTTTATTGGAACAATTTCTAATTTAAATATATTGTACAGTTTTTGATATATTTGGTTGGGTGTTGTCTTCTTATCACTTTTTGGTCCAGTTATATTACATGAAACTCCTTCTTTGTGTTGAATTCTGTATAGCGAAATGAGTCAACATTGTAGTGCAGTGCCATGTGTTGTTATGTTCTAGTCACTATTACTGCTGAATTACCTAGTGCGCAATGGCTCTGAGCGAGTTGTGACATCTGCAAGGGAGCACATTTATGATCTTCGCAGTCTTGAGAATTATACTTATGTTGATGAGTATGGGAAGGATCTAGGAATAAATGTACGGTAAGTCAGGATCTTTGGGATAAAAGGATTATTAAATTGTGTATGCAGCTACATTTAACAACTTCTGTAATAGTAGTAATATATGCTCATCTTTACTGCAAAATACATACCAGTTTTTCTTGAATTATTGTTTCTTGTTAATTTTACCCCATAGAAGGGCAAGCTAATATTGTGCTGTCTTGCACCAGGATATTGTTCTTCAAGTGTGGGCATCTTGTTTTTTATTGTTGCCCACACCAATAGAGCCAACAATCTGCAGTGTGGCAGATGCATTCATTTTTAAGTAACTGTGAGTAGAAACACGTTCATAGTGGAAGAGTGCCAGTTCTGTCACACGTAAGGAATAGGGGTGGATTTGTTTTACCATTGTCCTTGGCGTATGCAGCTTATTCTTGGTTATGTTTCCCTGTTCTGAGTAACACTCTGTAACTTCTTGAACTGGAATGTTGCCACTTTCACTGCTGACACCAAGTCTTAACACAGCTACCTCTCTGAGGGGCTGTAGCTACATTAGGGCAAGTTGTTGGTTCTCTCCTACTCTTCAATTGTGTAAGGTGTGTTTGTGATGCTGAATGGTACATTTGTATTGCCACTGCTAGTGGCTGGGAGGGGTGGTAATTGCAGGTACTGTAGGGAATTTCTGCTGCTGTTCTTGCAGCAGTGGTTCTGTTTGACCGTGCAATCGCCAGTATGTAATGTAACATGCTGTATGTTTCTATGCATGTCACAGTAATTGCACTTGGGGGTGTCTTGCACTAAATTTACCGTTTGCATTAACATATGGCCGGCATTCAGTGCTCTACTAAACACTGGTGCAACTGCTTCTTATTCAGGAGGCTGTGGTTCAAATCTACAGGTCATTAGGTTTTCCTTTGTTTGGCCATAGAAATGCCAGGACATTTCCTCATGTCAGGCCAGGGCTGCATCTTTCCACATTCTTTACAATCAGTCATTCACTTACCATTTTGGCCATTGTGTGCTAAATAAATGCTGGTGCTCCTTGACAAGAGGGATTGTTCATGACAGGACATTGAAGTGAATTTCATTATGCTAGGTTTGCAGGAATACTGAGGACATATCTTTCCCACAGTGCAGAACAACCTACAGAGTGCCCTCAGGATTGTTCCAGTTTCTCTGTGATGGTTTCCTCTGTCTTAAATTCTGGCAATGATCATGTGTCTTCTCTTTCAGACATAAAGTTCATGAACTGATTGACTTCATTCAAGACGATGACAAACTTAGAGAAGAAAGGAAGAAAGCAAAGAAGAACAAAGATAAATATGTTGGGATGTCAAGTGATGCAATGGGCATGAGATTTGGTAAGGCCCAGTATATTTGTACACATCATGTACTTGTGAACAGGATGTATTTTGTGTGGTGTACATTGATAAGTTAGAATTTAATGTACCGTACAAGTCTGTCTGAACACCGTGTGGGTAATGCATCCTTCCTGTGGTGTGATTTTAAAAGAGTGGACTGGATCTTTGCCACACAGTAACATACAGGTTGCACAGTGCTTCACAGAACTTGGGTCAGTACAGACTTCATTGCAGTGTCATACATAAATTGCTAAATTTAGGATTTTTTGGATTATACGCTGGGGAAATCAAACCATTAACGTGGAGATCTGTTATGTCTGTTAAGCATGGCTCTGATGATGTCAAAAAAAGAGATCGTATTGTTGTGAAGGAAATAAGAATGTTTGTGTAGGTGTGAGAAGTATGAATTAGATCATGGTTTGAGGTTCATGCAGTGATGACTGTTAAGATTATGGCTGTCTGTGGTGTGACTTCCTTTAGTGTGGCATGTAGATACTGTTTGCCTAAGTGCATGGCATTGTATCCCAGGGGGCTGTGATCTTAAAGCATTGTTCTCACTTCCATTTTATAAATTGACTGCATTACAGCTGATTCTGGGGCAGGCTGCAACATAACGCAGTGTAATCTTAGTGAATGCACCATAGTTGCAGATAGTGTATTTGCGTAATTTTTATTTTAAATTTTATGTACCTACAGCAGTGAATAATATTAAAATTATGGTCTTATGGGATGTGATTCCGTGCAGTTTGGGAGGTTAGTAGGTACATGTGCTTTGAAGGAATTTGTCACACAACCCAGAGAATAGTAATCTTATCTTGTATTGTTTTAATATATAATTTCAACAGCATTTTTTTTATGTGTATCGTAACATTATGCATATACAGGTGGCAGTGGTGGATGGGATGACACTCCTCATTGGAAAAAGGATGATTTTGGTGATTGGGATCCAGATAAAGGGGGAGGAATGTCTCGAGGAAGTGGCAGGCATGGAAGTAGGAATTTTGATGACATGGGAAATAACAGGTAACTGATTTTGTTTTTAATGGAAGTTAATCCTGCGTTCACTCCTAATTACATAAATGTGCTGGAAGAAGAACCACTAGGATTGAGATCAAGGACTCGTGGTAGAGTTTACATGCACATTAATTTGCAATATATGTTTAAATATTTTAAGCAGTCATAGCGTAGGCAGTACAGTGACCAGGCTGTGATTGGGTGACCAAGTAATCATGTCCAGACCACTTATTGAGCCCTCTCCACATTCTGGATAAGGCATACTGTGGGTGTTTCCCCCTTGGGTAAAATGATCAGAGCATCAGCCTAACCACTCACCCAAGTATAATGTTGGGGTTAGGACTACATGGATCTATACTTGCATTGTGCCATATATCTGCATGGTGTGGTGCTTAATAAAGCAAAGTACCTTTGTGGTGTTACTTTAACCTTTTACAGACGAGCATTAGACCGAATTAGATTTCAAGCTTCAGCAAGCTTCAGGTCATATTGTATAGTAAGTAGTGGTTGTAAAGTTCAGTTGCTTAATGACGTATAAGGAAACAATCACACTTTGTTCTGAGAACTATACAGAACAAATAAATGCAGTCTATTGGCAGAACAAATTCTTTAATGTTAAACTTAGTGTGGTACATAATGTAATACATGGAGAGTTGGGAGGCTGCATGGTGTTACTGAGTGAGCACAACACAGTGTATCAGACTGAATGCAATCATTTTGAACTGAAAGTTTGTGCAGTCTTGTAATCCTCTAATGTTGTCGCTATCTGTGTTTCATAAGCCTTCTTATTTGAATCCTACAGTGACACCTGCACCACAGTTGATGCATGTGGTATCAGAATTATGGTTTTCAAGTCTTGCAAGCAGTGTAACCTTGTGGCTTTATCAGACCACAATAATTAAGTCCTACGGATGGGGGTGATGGCCAAACTAGGTGTCTGTGCAGCTTAGTGTTATATTTCCCTCAAACTGTCGGTAATTATGTCAGCTGGTTTGAAGCCCTTGTCACTAATGAAGGTTGTCCCATGATAATCACTGCCAACATATGAATGCCATATCTGGGTGACTGGAGGTGAATTTAAGAAGTATGTTGGGGGGGGGGACATTGCATTGCAATTTGAGAGAGAGATCGGTCAGGCTAACCCATGGGACTTCTTTCTGTGGCTACAGTAAAGTACATATTCTTGTAATAACTACTTTATTTCTGAAATATGTGCTTGTTTACAGTGACGATGGAGAGCGCTATGACTCTGATGGTGAAGGCGGCACACAGACAAAAAGAGGGCGTGAGTACAGGGACAAAGACAGTGATAGTTTAGATTCTACAGAGAAACGGGATCGTAATGGTAGTAAACCTAGTACTCCAGCAAGAACGAAACCCACCACAAGTGTCAAGAAGATAGATCTTGGTGCTGCTGTGCATTATGGCAAAGATCCACATTCATTGGTAAGTTGCAGGAATGGGTGTGACAGTAGTATTCGTCATGTTCAGTTCATTATTTTCTGATTGTGTTTTAGCTTTCTTTCTTATTGTGCTTGCCTTCCATACTTACTTTATCTTCCATCCGACAATTTGTGTGTAGTTTTATGAGGATTTAGCTTGAAGTTGTCAGTGGTTTGTTTTATAGAGATAGTTTGAGCTGTCTTGTCACAGTAAAGTTGCTCACGAGAGAGAGAATTTCCCAAGATTTGTATGTAATTTTATATCTGTTTGATTCTTTGACATATAATTCTTTTATCTGTGATATGTCCATGTTCTTGCGTTTTTTGAATCACTGATGCAGGTTTTATGCACTAACAGAGTGTGTGGCCTGGAAGTATAAATGAAATTCAGGTCTTGGGTAGCAGTCCTATTCAAAGTGCAGGGGCTATAGGCATTGTTTCTTCTCGCATCTACGGTGACACAACCCATTCACGTGCGCTGTGTGTAGGGCTTACCTTCACACTATTGCGTGTATTTCAGTGTGTTGTGTAAACAGAGGTCACATTTTAGCATAGTAAAGACATCAGTTACAGGATGACATGTGTTTAATACCCAAGTAGCACCACAACATGGGACAGTTGGATGCTGCAAGATCTTGACTGTAGTTCTTGGACACAGGCACAGCTTTACATTTACAGGTTTTTATGTGTTCCCTACAGAACAGCAGTCCTATGAAGTCAAATCCAAATGCAAGTCGTGAGACTGTCGGCAAGGGACAGGGTGATCTTCTTAGTGACATACTGGGAGGAAGTGCCGCCCCAGGTCTTGTTGACGATGATTTCAATCCTCGAGCATCAGAAAAGTCTCATGCCTCATCTGCAGGAGAATTTGGGGATTTTACTAGTGCTTTTGCGAAACCAGCAGCACCTAGGTAACATTGTGCTAAGTAGTGAATGGTCAGCAAGTCTCCTTGTCTATGTTTTGGGGAGTTGACAGGTTCAGTAGTCAGCGTGAAGGGCTGCTGTCTTGACTGAGGTTTCATGTAATTTTCTCAGTCTCTGCAGGCAGTTGCTGCACTGGTACCTGCAATGACCGGACCACTTCTTTCAGCATTGCAGTCATTTACAATTAGTGTGGAGTTGATAGACCTTGTAGTACTCATGGGACAAAGAAATCCACAGTAATTGTACTGACCTTACGTATTTTAGAAGGTGAATTTCGTGTAAAAATAGTACCATGGTGTGGCTGGTGCTGAGGTCTAAAGAATATTGTTTCATTTTATGAAAAGTGTGGAAGAAAATAAGGAACTTAACCTCTAATTGACTGGGTTGGTTTTAAACTTCAGCACATGGTTCATGAAGTACAAGCGTATTGTTTGAACTGGAAAAGATAAAGTTGTGAAATAAACATCATTGTGTGGAAAATAAAACAGATTGTGCAGCATGTCTTAAAAATGCAATCAATTTTCTTGTTGTCTAAATAAATAAAATTAATTTACAGGGGTGCACTAGCATATGCAAACGCAGGTTGTTTGAAGGTTAAATTTGTTTTATTTTCTGTGTTTCCTGATCTAGAGGGTAGAATTCTTGAGGACATAATATCATATCCTGTGCCTGTATGAACAAATCAGTATTT
Source organism: Coptotermes formosanus (assembly GCA_013340265.1). Taxonomy (NCBI): domain Eukaryota; kingdom Metazoa; phylum Arthropoda; class Insecta; order Blattodea; family Rhinotermitidae; genus Coptotermes; species Coptotermes formosanus. The sequence goes on from BLKM01000294.1 coordinate 1,109,604, forward strand.
GTAGTTTCTCACGAAAAAGTCGAATAGAATAGTGCTTTTGTTCTGTTCTAGTGCCTTCCCTCACTTCACCTTACAGTCTGTTAAGGAATACAGTATTCCTTATGATCAGTAGATTTGATGTTACGGTGTCAAATGTGAATATTGTGTTATTTATTTATTCTGCAGCAGTGGTAATGATGAGTTTGCGGACTTCAGCAGTGCTTTCAGTGAAAGTGCAACTCCGTCTTCCAATACCGTTGGCAGCAGTAGTCAGCAGTTCAGTTCTGGTACCGTAAGCAGCCAAACTACAGTGCTGAGCAGTAACGGAAATATTGGTTAGAATTGTCCTGATTTCCATTGAAGTATAATAGTGATTGTACTGGTGGCATGTAAATGTCAGTTTTTTAAATCACAGAATAGTTACCCTTTTCTTCTTCATAAATATGGAGACCGAACCAGCCTTTAAATGGCATGCATATATGCAGATTAAGTGTAACATTAACACTTATGTATGGAATTTTCTGTACTTTTGAAGTGGGATCCTAAACCAACATGTGAATTGGCAACATGGCTTTAATGACCTGCATTTTTTTTGTCCTGGCATTTGAAAATGCCTAAACAAAAGTCGTCCATAATGTTACACTAGAACTGTAAGAAATGTTTAGAACCATAGTACACAGTAACAAAATAGTGAGAAGTATGCTTTCATGGTTTTATTTTTTTCCAGATGTTAGCCAGTCTAATACTGATTTGCTTTCTGGCCTTGGTGGCGTCTTCAGTTCAGTTCCTCCTGCTCCTTTAGCAAATAACACTGCTCACTCACCTGTGCTGTTTACCACGAATCATAACCTTAATCCGCTAGAAGCCACCTTTACATCACCAGGTGAGTAGTGTCTGCTTGAGTAGTGTCCACTGTTGCATGTCTCTGGGAAAGAAGTTCACAGGAACTGCATGCAAATGATGCTATTTATACATACACTGCCTGTGATTTTAGGTGCCTCCTGAAATGTTTGTTGTTTAGTTTATTAATCCTGTGTTCTCTGTCCAGGTCCAGTTATTATTTAAGGGGAACTGTGGGCTTCTTTTTGTTTTCACTTGTCAGAAATGACTGTTGCACTCTGTCTGACGTTTGTTGAGGTTAGGACTGCAGAGGTTTCAGTGTTGTGGCAGTCAGTATTACTGTGCGTGTGTGTCATCAAAAGTCGGCATGTACTGTTTGGGACATACATTAGGCAGTGTTTCAGAGAACCTGGCTGTCTCATTACACAAGGCAAAGTAACTGAGCAGTGGTCTCATGCATGGGGAATTCTGTTTTGTTGCCTATAAATATGAGTGTAAATTAGGCCACCATTTAACACTTCGCCTTGAAAGTGGAGACATCTAGATGCTCCAAAACATCGGCACACCTGCCCACAACAGTGCAGTGTCGCTCTCAAGAATGGGAAGGAGATTAGCTACAGTCTGCTGGGGGGTTATAAATGTCACTGTATTTCCTTTATATATTTCAACTTTTATCATTTTCGAACACAGAATGCTAAATGCACTGGTTCTACATTGCTGGTAGCTGTGTTTTTATCTTGTGGATTATGGTACTCATATTGAAAACTGATATGCTTGGCCAGCTGGACTGTGCTTATGCATAGTTGCAGTAATGTGACATGTGACTGGGAAAGGTTAATTGTGAATAATATCTAGTAGAATTTGTGTGTGAACTGTTGTATTGTGATAAAGTGGAGGAGGTTTCAGTACAGTGAACTTAATCCTGTTTATGCATGCAAGAGTTTTAATGAGGAACACCATGTGAACTTTATCACCTTGCAGCTACCCAGAGAAGTCATGAGTTGGAAGGAAATACAGCGCTGGGAACATTGATGCGAGAACAAGACAACCATTCACTTTCATCAGCCGTAGCTGTTAGTCCATGTTTGAAGAAGACTGAAGAAAATTCAGAAAATTTAGACCAATTTGCAAAGGAAGTCAAGATCTCCAATCATAACAGCATGGAGCAAAACATAGAAAGTCAGGGATCTTCCACTGTCACTGATAATATAACTCTTAAGTGCAAAATCTCTGAGGTTGTAAGTTCTCTTATGGCCCTGAAGTTGCCAGATAAATCTGATAATGGGAAGTCGCTTATTAAATCTTTGGCAGATTTCTTGCCTGGACCATTTACACCACAGAAATTCTGTGGTGTTGATGTTCTGTCATCAGATTTGGCCTGGTTTTATGAATTTCATTACAGACAAATCCTAGAAATCATTCTAGAGCAGTACAGTCGTGAATGGATTGATGTGGAAACTGAAGTTCTGATAAGTAAATTGATGGTGATTGATGGAAGTGGAGTCATTCTTCTTTATGAAACATTGCAGGTACTGACAGGAGCTTTGAGAGAGGCTAAAGGACCATGTCAGAAGTTGGATTTCATAATTGATACATTAGAGAAGTTAGTGCGGAGTGGGGCATTTGTGTCTGCAGTTCTAGATCATTGTTCTATTAGAAATGTAAATGATGAAAGAAACGTAAATGTCATGATTGTTCAGGACCATGTAGATCAGATCTGGGAAGGAGTTGTGCAGTTGATGATGTCTTTACCAAGCAGAGTTTCGAACAAAATGAAACGTGCGACTAAGGACACATTTGTACCAGATTTATATTGCAAAATTTTGTGTTGCCGCGTAGCACAGTGTGTACAGTTTCTGTCTGAAGCTGTTTGTAATAAGTGCCTTCCATTGAAACCACAAGGTTTATCAGTTCTTCTTAGCAAATTAATAATTCATTTCAATGATGGCAGAAAGTCAGGTGGGATACATACATTAATACAAATTTTTGAACAGTGGTGTTCATCCCGTCAGTATCACATTGTTGTGCAAAATATCTTCTTGAATCTGCACCTTGAGGCTATAGAGACTGTCGCAAAAATGATACTTGAAAAGTGTTCAAACCCATCTGCTGTGTATAACATTCTTGGAAAGACTGTCTGTCAGTCGCAGACTTGGAAACATGTGCTTTGTACCAAGATGCTCCTCATGTCTTATTATGACTGGGCAGATAGCACACTTATAGAGAATCTTGTAGGATATCTTGCATACATACATTTTGAAGACCTTTATACAAAAGTTTGTACAGGCAGTGTATCAGTTATCCCTAATGGTGGAATGTTGATTGATGTATTGATTAGCCTTTTAACAGTTTGGGGTGACAGAAGTGCACTGAACCACACGCCTGTAGAGCAGCACATATATATTAGTCAGGCTGTTATCTTGTGTGTTGAGTATTTTCAGACATCATATCACACAGTTCTGAAAGAATCAGAACAAAGTCCTGAAATTCGTGCACTTACTGACAGTGATAGGAAAATCATTGAGAATGAACTTTTTGCAGGTATTCCAGTTCACCTGGAATCACCACTAGAATCTGTACGGGTGACAGGTATTGTAACAGCAGAAATGGTCACCAGTGTCCTGCACAGAGGTGGTGAACCAAAGCTGAAGTTTGATTATGAAGGCTTGAGTAAGGAAGCAGATAGCATACTAAAGGCTCTGAAGAAGTTGAGTCCAAGAGAAATGAAATTTGAAGTGAAGGACAAGCAGGATGTTGTTCAAGATCATGCATACTGCAATATGCGAATGCAAAGCAACGATACTATTTTGGGAAACGAACTTTTGCAGCATCTTGAATTTGACTGTGGTTTGGCATTAGCCATAGTAGATGGTACGAATCTGAATGTGAATGGAAGTGTAAAAGCAGAAAAATGTGATGAAATTAATGCAGGGAAGTTTGTGGATGTGACAGATGAAGACAAACAAATAAGACAGATTGACAGTGATGACTGCTTAGACAGTGATGATGATTTAATTCCATATGACACGTCAGACGACGTAAAACTATCAACAAAGAAGAGACCAAAATATTTACGTGACCTCCGTGATGGTTTACTGGAAACTGAAGATCATGAACGCTTCAGTGAAAGCCTCGAGGTATGTGAGGCACTCATCATGGCACAGCTGCCAGATGACGATGTTTCTCTGGGCTTTGAACTTCTAGAGATTTTGCTATGTCTTGAGGAGAAGTTCTGTGTAGACAGTTTTGACACCTGTCGCTACGCTGCATCTGTTGCCATTGTATCAACATTTCCTCAACCCTGTGCTGAATATCTCATTTCCCAGTTTAATACAGGATTTGGTAAATATTCCATAGGTCAGCGACTCTTCATGCTTGATTGTCTGGCAGGTACTGCAAAAAAGCTTTCAGAGGTACAGACACGTGTGGAGGATTTGGTAGATATAAAAGTTACCAAACACACCCAAGTTGGAACCATCAAGAAATATGGTACACGAAATACAAAAGAAGATACTGTTTCTAATACAGTATTAGTCTCAGCTAAGGATATTATAAGGAAACGAATAGAAAGTCATACAAGGAGGTTTACATCAGCTCCAAAGCCTGTGCCTGTTGGTCAGGCAAATAAATTTTCTGCTGTAGCTGGGTCATTCTTTTTCCCTCTGCTCTATGGTATTGGCCCTAGCTCTGGGGGAAGTTCCTTGTTGAGTAGTTCGTATGCAGACTGTGACTGTCTGTTGCTGGTACACTTTCTTCACACCATTGCAGTTATAATGGCTTCATCTATCAATTGTCCATCATCTGTGAGAATGGGCAAGGAACTGCTGGATCTTTGTTGGACATTACGTTATCATTCACAAGCAAAGGTGCGACTTGCTGTTATGGGTTGTGTTGGAGCAGTAGTCGTTGCTGTACCTGATTCAAGGCTGATGTCTGATATGTATGAATCATTGTTGGAGTGCAGGTTGTGGCTACTTGAAGTGATGAAAACTGGACTTAGGCAAGGTGATCCAGATTCAGGTTGCAGGGAGTTTGCAGCATATGTCTTGGTGTTGATTGAAAATGTAATTGGTGAAGGTCTTGTGGGCACATGGTTTTGTTAACTAATTTTGAGTTTTGTTTGTATCATATTAACAGAGTATGTGTGTTGACCTCTTTCCAATGCCTTCTCTTCTTTAAGTTTTGTTCAGTCAAAGTGTAGCCAGAATTGCTTTGCTTTTTCAACTATTGCAGTAAAGAATGCAGAGGCTTCTGTGGTGAAAGTGAAGTTTATGGTCTAATTGGGGATATGACTACATGTACCTTTGTGGAATGTGTAGAGATGATAGATGAGATTGGAGACTCTTTTACAGTAACCTCTGTAAAACGTCATTGGTCATAAATGGAGAAGACAGAAGTTTCATAGGTGGCTGCCGATATTATGGAGAACATGCTGCCTTCGTATGTAAGGAAGAAGAAACTTTGACCACAAAAGTGGAAACAGCAGTGTTCTCCAAAGCATTTACAGCCACGTACAAAACTTCACACTGTCATAACAGAGAAGACCATAATCCAAAATTCTACATTCTTTTGCATCGTATTTCAGAATGTTTGTATTGACTTTTTTCTTTCATGTGACCATTCGTTCTCAAAGTTTTGGTCATTCACTGTGTGCCAGACTCTCTTACTGCTTCACATTCTCACAGCCAGCCCACTTGTCAAACAATGGTACAAAAATTCTCCATTTTTGGATGTTCCTGACTGGTCTCCTTAAGTAGTTAACAGAACTCCCAGGTGGTTGCACATGATGATTTGAGAATGATTGGTACACTCCTGACTCTGTTAACAGTCTTTTTACATAGAGCACTGTATCATCTGCTTCTGTTATTGATTATCCACAGACTTGGTTTCATTGGTTTGTAAAAGCAATTCTTAAAAGCTGTTAGTGTATCTACATCTGCTTTAATTAAACATGATGAAGTTCTTAACATGTTGTATTACTCATTGCTGTCGCACGGAGTTATGCCTTACACAGGACTAGAAAATTATGTGTCTTTGCCTGGGATGTGATTGCTTTCCCTATCACTGTCATAATATGCAGTAGCTGAAGGTGCAGAGAAGGAATAGCGCTCAAATTAAAAAACTGAAGTTTAATCATGTAAGTAGAGAAGTAAAGATTAGGAATGAAGATCTGACTTACCCTAAACCCCTACGACAATAGGATTCTGAGATGTGATGCCTTGTAATCTGGTGGGATGGTACCGACATTTCAGAGGAACTCTCCACCTTCAACATCTGAAACGTGCTGGACTTGTACCAGACTATATGGCATCATTGCTGTGAGAACGTCAAGTCTTATTCTGTTGTTATTCTTTTTTATTGGATTAACAGCTGTGGTTGCTGTGCGTTCAGGCAAGAGTACAGAATGAATTTGTAAATATCTTTATGCATTCTTAGTTATGTCTGAAGCATGAAATGACATTATAGTATACAAAAGAGTTCCAGAAAATAATGTAAGAATGCTCTGATGCCAGGTACTTTATTTTGATGTCATTGTGTACGTGGCACATGCACGACAGATAGTACACATCAGACCTGACATTTAAGCTTTGTCTGACCATGGTATCAAGGTTTGTATCCCAGTGTGGAAGAAATTGATGTTAAGTGTTTTTTAGACAGGGGGTGACAGTGTGCTTTACATTGGTATCTGTTGCAAATTGCTTGGCAGGCAAGTTTTTTTTAAGGGGTTAAAGATCACTGGTCACCAGGGTGCCAACCAGATTTGTGACCGATCATGACCCTGCAGCTGGAAGGATGTGGACCCCCTCGCCACAGTCCCAATCTCACATCCCGTGGTTTCTATCTCTTTGGACCCCCTAAGAAGCACCTGGCTGGCAAGCAGTGTGCATCAGATGCTGATTTCCTTTGTGCCATAATATGTGTGTGGGCTGCATGGTGCCATGGTGGGACAAATGCTTAAAAGTCGGTGGTGATGACTACATGGAGGTCTGGTGTGTACCATCTGCTGCCCACGTGCCATGCATACATCAAAGTCAGCATAAAGCTGTCAGCATCAGAGTGTTTGTTGCATTATTTTTTGGAACTTTATTTTACTGGATAATAGTGTGAAGCAACAGTTCTACTGTTACTGTCATTAGTGTGGCATCAAAGGATTCACTATTTAAGTTGTGCCTAATTCGTGATTGGGCATGTTCTTGTATGCATGGTTTTGTTCCTTCCCAAATTTGCGGAGAATGAACCATGTATTGTGTGATCACTTTGTGCATATTACTGATTGTGTGTGTAGTGTGTTGGTATTTAGTAGTTATAATTTGTGAACGAAAAGTTCTAATTAACACTGATTTTTAGATGTGTTTATTATTTGATTAATATTATAAGATTAGAATTAATTTAATTCAGAATTTGTGTCTTCAGCCTTGAAAACACACTTTTAAGTTTTACACATTCACTTTATCACTTATGCCACTGTTAGTCTCTCTGCTTTACATCAGTAAACCCTTATGTTTTTTCAAATTCAAGGTTCTTATGGTGGTTGAAAATTACTTCCTTCGATGTGATGCTGTTTTGTCTTGCAGTAGGCAGGACCATTATTTCAGAAGATCCTGTTGATTCTGTGGCAGATTCTGGCATTACATACCAGAAAAGCATAATTTTTTTATCGCTTTCTGTTTGTTTGTTCTGTTCCTATAATTGTCTTATGTTAGGTACTGTGTTCTTTGTTCCGTGGCTGAATGCTTACATTGTCATGTGACAGATATATTGTGATGATTAATTTCATTATTTTAGTGTAGCTTATTTTATAAAAAGACTACAGAATGCAGTAGATGCTTTTATTAGTAAACAAGATGTTTCCAGGTGGAATTGTGTGTAGTATGAAGCTGTGCTGTGATGTGCCTTTGGTGTGCGTCCTGGCCTCTGCACATGTGTGGTGGGATATTTGTTTTTGCCCCATGATAAGATGTTAGTGAAGTGACGGTGGTGGTTATGTTGGCAAAGAAGAGGGACCTAACTGCTGAATATTGATGTTCATCCCATACATGAAGTTCAGAGTCTCAGAGATAGGGGGTGAGAAAGAAGCACAGAAACTTTTCTGCTAGAGGCAAAATGGGGCATAAATTGTTCTGGGTGAAGCTTTAGTATGATATTTGGTGTTTGTGAGCAGGAGGACTTACGAACTCTGTGCCTGGTGCCACAGGAACATCACCGCTTCAGCCAGCACTGGGACAAGCTCATCAACCGACGATAATGTCTTCCAACCAGCAACAAAAGGCGCAGGTAGACACATGTAGATCAGATGAAATCGTCAGTCAGATTACACCACGTGTTTCAATTTTAAAAATCCGTTACAAGTCATTACGAATTTGCTTGGTTAATAGGTTCCTGAAAAGTACCACATAAACCAAATTCTTCTAAAATGAGGGCTGTTTTCCCATATCATGTAATGGAAATTTCCAGGTTAGGGGTCATACATTTGGGTATTAGCCCACCCATCATCCCCAGAATTTCAGATTATAATATAGAATAGAATCTGCTAAGCATTATACTGAGAAGTAATTTAAAGCAGTGGTGAGGTGTCTTTAGAAAAAAAAAAACTTCCAAGGTCAACTGCATTGCCTTCCACTTCTATATATTTTGGTGTAACAGCTGATGACAGCTTGCGTATTTCAAGTAACCTGTGAGCTGAATTCCACATCAGGATCATCATCATCATCATCTGCTCTGCCAAGTACAAGGGCATTGTGTTGCAATATTTCCTCCCAGTGCCTTGCAACTCAGGGAAGGCACTACCATTTTTACCTCAGTAGAAACTCTCATATATTTCTTAGCATTAGAGCTTGTAGAGGAAGTAGAAGAATGCTTGCTTGATACAATGGAAGGGTAACAGAGTCCACAAAACCATAACGTGGAATGTTCATCCACCATGAAGTCACACAGAGACTGAGGCAGATCCAAGTGCGTAGGGAGCTGTGACTGGCCCTCATTTGCCTTAGGTGGCAATGAGTTGTGAGCCTCATCTGCATTCTGTAGAGTAGGTGTTTTATCAATAGACTTGCCAGAATTTCTTGCGTGTGCCTCCAGGTTTCATTTCAAATCCTGTAGGTTTAAATTCTTCGCTGCATGAATTTAGAACATGCCTTCAGTAATCAACCATGTAAATTCAAATTTGTGTGTATCAGAACTATGTAAATGAGCAGCTGTTTTTTATTCCATTCAAACTCATGCTGAGTGACAGTGCACTTGAAGGTACTCAGTTTGAGTCTTTCAGGTGCTGATAATTTTCTACATTTGTTCAGACCATATGCCATGGTACAGTAGAATCAGAAACTACAAACTTTTTCGCCAGCCTGATCGTAATTCCATGGCAGCTCACAGTAAGACATCCTACATACTCAGCAGAAGGCATGGTTTCATTGTTTTGCAATAACACATTTTCTTTCTTGTGATGAATCTGAAGGTGTTTTTGGCATCTGTGGTGTGGGATCGCAACCTGTGATTTCACATGATGTGTGGGTGTATATTCTGAAGTAGTTAGTAGTCTGTTGGCTCTGCATATGGCCAGTGTTGACCTTTCTGACTTCTGCCCATCTAGGCAAGTGCAGTTGATCCATTTCTGAGGCAGGGGTGTCAAGAGGGCAGATGCTGTTACGCCCAGTGACAAGATGATCGTGAGAATGATTGTGCATACAGGATGCCTACAAGTTGATACTAGGTCCAAATGAGAAACAGGGGCAGGAACATAGTGTTAACATGTGCCTGGAATCAGTACTTTAAGTAGCCAAAGAGCTTTTAAGTGTTTGTATACCATAACTAGGTACCACATTGTACTTTATGCTCATTTATAATTTTATTTTATGATGATGGTATTATTGGGATTCATTTGAAGGATCCAGAAGTTTCTGTGGAGGTGAAAGTTCGAGAAGCATGAAATGTATGAGATCTGTTGCAATGTTGTTTGTCAGATTGGCAGTACATGGACCAACTCTGGGAGTCTGAATATTGATATTGACAATCTAAGCATTTCTGGCTTCCGAGGAACATCCAGATCAAGTACTTCAGCGCCTTCAATGAACCAACTGGCTGTGAGCAGCCCCACATCTCCCATGCACCCACAGCTGACCGTCAGTCGACCACCAGGTATGCTGTACATTTGCCTGCTCTTATGCCTTTTGTCGGTTGTGCATAATACAGCCACCTTCATAAGTTTCCAGAACCGTTTCAGTTAATGGTGAACCTATGAGTTAAACTTGTGGATTATTACTAAATTGTTTGTTATATCTCCCCCCAATGTAGCAAATAATAATTAACTGTCTGATATGCAGGATTTGAAGTTTTAACAGCTATATGGCCTAAGATTCAGGTCATCTGGGATGTGACACTTTTGACATTGATCGAGTAGTTGCTGACATTTCAAGGTATCATAGTGCCTTCATCCTAGGGTTAAGCAGTTCAAGTAGCCTTTGAAACATTTAGGATCTAATGCGCCCAGCAGCGCAGCATTATGTCCGAAGAGTCTTGTGTCTTTTAACTGTTGTCCTAACAATACAGGGTGACTTGCATTAGTCACATACTTCCTTGCTGTGTAACATCCTAAGCTGAATGCAGTGGCATATATTACAATTATGTAACTGCTGTTGTGGGATTTGAGATTCTCACAGCATTGCTGCTGGGGTGACATTGTGTTGCTGACTGACACAGAAGACTTGCATCTTCAGCCTCTGTTGTATTTAACATACTGAAGCATGTTTTATTTTAAGAACTTTCAGATGTGGTGTTCTGATATTGTCAGGATGCACTGATTTTAAACGGTAGAACAAAGTACAGTGGTCAGTTGTGTTGTTCATTGAGTAGGTTTTAAGACATCATGTATGTATTATTTGAACCCCATGTTGCCATTATGTGTTACAGCTTTTACTTCTGTAAATTACAGCCTATCTTGTTGTATGATATGTGATTTCCTTTATAGTCATGTCTCCTGGAATTGGTGGTGTGGGAATGGGCACGTCACCTTCCTGGCCTGTGCAGCGAAACATGAGTTTTCCACAGCAGCAGGCATTGCATCAGAATCAAGCATTTAAATGAGGGTAACTTACATCAGTAGCTAAATATTTTCATTTGTGGGAACAAAACATTACATCTCATCTCATATAGCATGTTGCAACCTGACAGCCAGAGCCAGAACCTGTGTGTGATATTCTTACCACATTCCAATTTGCTTAATTTTGGTGTACAATAAATAATGTATATAGTAGCTTGGCTGCTATGTATGTCTGGGCATTTGACTTGTTCATCTCTTTTGACAAAGTCAAACTGGGAACATTTTTGTAGTCTCAAAATTTTAGGACAAGCTGTGGTTAGTGTGTAAGTAGATGCTCCTCTTTCTTTTGTTCATTCATTCATTGATGGCTCCAAACAACACATTCTGGTGCTCATACTTGAGAAGGTAACCAAAAATATGGAGCTTGAAACAGCTATAAATAATTGTCCTTCACTGTCCCATCAAGTACTTCACAGTTGTCAGATGAATGGCTGCTGACATCTTCTGGACATGGGGCCTGGACCCTGCTACTGTTTTGAGACTCTGACCTCCGTTTACAACCTCTTTGCTGTTGCTTAGTCATACTGTTGTACGTTACTGTTTGAAACCAGGCCACTGTTTATGAATTCTGTGCTTGTAACCAGTCTGCATTCAAACTCAAGCTTTGTTTTTAGTCACGGCATTTAATCAGACATTTACAGTGTTACTTATATATGTACATACGTGCATGCATGCATTCCGTAGATCTGTAAGTTTGTCAAAATGACAGTAGGATGTAGAATAAGTCATTAACATACAAAATAAAAGCAAATTGGACTGCTGGTTTCATGTTTCAGTTGCCAGAGTTATGATATTATCTGATATGTGAATTTTGGAGTCACATAAAGTGCAGGAGAATGTATGTGTATAGCATTGCTGTTGGGTTCATAATTACTAGTCATATGAGATTTTCCTCCCATTTAAGAATGACAGGAATTTATAAAAAGATTCACTGCAGAGTGTGCCGTCAATCTTGTGACACACAGAATGGGAAATTTTTCCAAATAGTTTCACCCGTAAATTGCAGTTACTGCAGTTACCCAAAAGTGAAAGCTCCACTTGCAAAACCATTGCCATGTAATCAGGAAAACGATTGTAATTGTAAATGTTGAAGTTATTTTTCTTCTTTTAGTTTCATATTTATGTGCGGCAGGTTTGTTACTTCTTTCATTTTCTTTCTTGTATCTGCTTATTCAGGTTGTGCATTCTTGTATCTGAAAAGTAAAATTAAAGTTGACAGACACATTTCAAGTCATGCAGGATATGATTCAAGTGCTTATGTTATGTTGTAATAAGAAATAATAATGTGATTCACATGGCTGTGCACTGGTATTTGCATGGGTCACTGAAGGGCAGACTTGGCTGGTCTGTTTCTGGTTGACTGGTTCCAGGTTCTGAAGGGTCTGGGTTGATGTCATGAGATTATAAGTATTGGTTATGGTGGCACAAGAAGGTATCTCAGGATTCCTGGTAGCCTGATATTTGAATGTTGACATGTTGATCTGAAAAATAAATTGTCCACACATGTAATCATATTTTTTTGGGTCAACTTGTGCAAGAGAAAACAAGAAATGTATGTGTAATATTAAACTGTATTTTGGGAGGAATATATGTCATAAGGGTGTGTAATGGATTGAAGTGACTCAGCATGGTGGCTTTGGTATTAATGGTTTGCAATCATGGTTGGGTGATATTATCAGTTAGTCCTAAAGTGATCTGGCTTTTATTTGTAAAGTGAAAATCCAACACTCTACTGTAGCAGAGTTTATGTAATGTTTAGTTCCCAGTTAGTGATGACAGTGACATGTAACAGATACATGGCAATACTTTAACACTGCAGATGCAATATGTACCTTTGGCTTTTGGTCACAGCAAGAAAGTATTACCTTCATGTGCTGTTTGGGGATTCCTTTATAATTATTAGCCCTTTCCTTGCTATTGACAAACTTATTCTATGACATGCGTGTCTTTCTAATAAAAGTTCAGTGTCTCAGGACAGGGCAATTCACGTGTGTGTGAGAAACTTTCCCTAGCATTGAAAGGGTTAAGTAGTAGCAAGATATAAAAATTTGTACAAAACAACAGATACTGATTTGTTTAAAGCAGAGTTCACTTGCATTCCAGGTCTAAACATGGATTAGAAATTTATTTCATCCATTCCATGCATAATCCCAGTGAGAAAATTACAACATTTCTGTTATATAAAAGAAACTCAGATTAATTATTTTTGAAATAAATATTTTACTTTATTTTTAAAATATTCAGGATATTAATAATGGACTGATTGAAGAAATTGGCAGGATTACTTTATTTTTTAAGGATATGTTTGTATATTTGTTATATATGAAGCTTATGTAAATATATTCAGGGAAACCATTAATGATGTACAAGATGACCCATATTTGTTTTTATGTTTGGTTTATGATATTTAGGTGTATTTCATATATGAAACAAGCTTGACCCTTGTGCCAAGCATGTAATCACTCTTGAAGCTGTTGCATACTATGTAACTACTGTGCTCATGGTGCTTGGAGTAACAACTGATGTACAGATGGTGAATTATATATAAAGTGAAGCGCCAACTGTATATGGGTTCAGTGAACATGCTTATTGATATGCAGTACATTCAGTGAGGGCAGTTCAGAACTTTTCCTGTGGTGATAATCTGCCTTCTGAATAACATGGATTTCATTTTCAAATATTTGCATCTTGACTGTGTATTTCTGACATACTGTAGTGCAACTATGGGTATATGTTGATGGGATTCAGCTTCTTACAGCCATGTGCCACATGCTGGTTGTGCAGGTAGATACAAAAGAAAGGGGATAATTCTAAATATGTAATGCATTTACTGTTACATACACTACAGAAACTGCCCATCCTCTGCCCATTTCTCTCTGAAACTGCAAGTACCAAAGTAATGAAGATGCTTATTTATGATTACAGAATTATGAATGTTCGTTCACGTTGCAATGAATACCCATATGCATGCCTAAAACAAATTGAGAACCCTGGAGCAGATTTGCTTGAAATGTGATGGGAGAGATTTAACTAAAAGCTGTACACATGTACGTATTAAGATTAAAGTCGGACATCAACACCAGACCTTGTTTGAATGTCTACATGCATTTCTACTCACATCTGGTGTTTAAATCACATGTAACACACTAAATTGTTATCAGAATACATGACTGCCGACCACTGTGGTGGTGACAGAGTCCTCACTATTAGCAGTTCAGTAACCAGGTGCTCTGCCGTCTCTCACACTTGTGCAGGAAACACATGAAGAACGAAGAGAGGGAGATATGCGGTACATACACAAAATCAGTGCCGACTGTCAAAGTAGAATATATTGGGAATCTACTATGCATCTTCTGATGTGTACCATGGGAAAGGTGAAAACTGGGGGGTTTTTTTTTTCCTCAATCCAGCATATAGTTGCACTGTAATCTGTGAGAGGTACTATACGGATACTCATGTAGTTGAATCTTGAATGTAAAAGGATTCTGTGTGGTTCATTGTACAAGCATTATGATAATTTGTAGCCTGAAAAATTCTTGAAGCCTGAAGTTTCTCTAAATATTTAAAAATTCATTTTCTACCTCATAGGATCCATACTCCATCCCTTACAAAGACCAAGCAAGTAATGTTGCGGTTTAAGATTTAAATCAGTCCATCATGTTTGTTATTGGCCCAAGTTAGGTAGCCTTGTAAAAGCTTCACTGCCCTGTGTGCTTGCAGTTCCCACCATAAGAAATGCTGTTGCATACAGCACAGTCATGCAAAACATGTGTTCAGTCAGTGCTAATAATTTGTAACCATTAACCTTTAGCATATGGCCTTCGAAATCCCACATTTCTGGTTTGTAGCTGGAGCACTATTCAGTGTAAGTTTCTTAACTACGGACGGCTCTCTGGCCCTCATTCACTTCAAAATAGCTTCACTGATCCATGCGAGGTGACTTCCTCCAATGTAGTGTTCTTATTATTCACTGGTTACGTGATGCACAGATCTGAGGACACACACAGGAAGGATGACTGATGGGCACTGTTGAGTTCCTTGCACAAATGAAATATAATTTTTGGCTTGCTAAAGCCATGGATTATTTAATCACATGTTATGTTTGCACAGCAGTCTCTGTTTATCCTTTTCTCTAGTAGGGCGTTTCATTATGCAATATTTACTGGAAATGCCATTGGCAGTACTATATGTACCTTGCCATCAGGTGCACTACATGACTGACTTCGTGTACATTTCAGCATCACTGTTAGGGTGTAGAGCATCATAAAGGATCCTTCCTTACTCTGCATCATTTATTGCCATTTTCTCACTACTCGTGTGTCCTTGAGTTTTGTGGGCGCATACTGTGTTCTGGATTCCTTTTAAAGTTGCATTTCATTAAGGACACCCGTATCGTAATATAGTTACAGTACAAGTTCATGCTATATATGCCATCCAGAATAATTGTTTTATATGGTTCCTGCTTAAAAACTACTCTGTCTTATTTATTATGACAGTGGAATGAATACCCTGTAGTTTCATTGACCAGTTCCAATATTTATTGCCACTACTCCACAGTGATCATTTGGTGCATTAAATTGTTCCCACATGATGGTACAGTGAATATGTATTGATTTTGTAATTCAGCTGTGGTCACAGAAATGTGGCAAATGGACAAAAGAATTTTATACCTGCAATGTCAGTGGGCTCTCATGAGTAGTTTGTTACAATGCGATGATGCAGGGCCTTAAATGAAGTGACATATAATGCACCTGAAGTCTGCAGTTCATCTGAGCAACCCTTCTTGGCCCTGCAGGCCATCGTACTGTTTCATTACTTATTACTGCCATATTGTCTGTTTATGTTAGTCAGATTCTAATCAGCATTGTGGCATCGGGCTAAAAAAAATTGGAAATTAATCTGAATCACATCTTACTGTTCAAAAATTGTCATTGAAAAATTTGTGCAATTGAGCAGCCAACTGTGATTTGATACATTTGAAAAAGAACACCGACTGAAAACATAGGGAGCATGAGTTATTAACAAGAACATTCGGTCTAAACCTCCCTGGACCACCCACAAAACTTGTGCACTGTAGGCTTGGAGATGCTGCTCTAGTGGGTGCTCAAGGAAAATGTAATTTGTTTGATTGAGAGCTTGTGGAAACCCAAAATGTGTGTGCCTCAAATATAAAAATGTATTGGTGTGTGATGACTGTTGAGTAGATGAACACATTTATACATGCACTTTTGTTTATTACAGGGGTGTAAACATTTCTACTTGGGGAATAGGTTGTGGATCATTTTGAACTGTTATATGGCATCAACAGGGATACAGATGTTGAGAACCATACTATTATGTACATAGTGTCCTTATATGTTGTATATGTGGTAGCAGAAGCATTTGTGTAATAAGAATGAATTATTTTCAAACACTGTGCCTTAATAAAATTTGAAAACTGAAAAACTAGGACTGTCTGAAAATAATGAATGTAATAAACATGTCAGTAATTTAATTTAAATAAAGTACCAGTAAGTCATATATTTTATTTCCTGTCTGCACTTGTTTCACATATGATATGTCACTGAACATGACCCTTCTTGATAAGGTGGTGACTGATATTAGCCTAGCCACTTAAGAATTTCTAACCCTGAGACGAACGAATGCAATGCATACGCTCGTACACTATGTATTTAATGCTTCATATGCTGCAAAAATATACTGAACTCCTAAGTTCTGTTCATTTTTCCTTTCAGTCCATATCAGTCAGTTACAATAAAAGACTGTCATGTAGAATCATTCACTTAGACTGAAACAGAAGCGATACAAATGAATGGCAGCTTGCAGAATATATCAGTGACATGGAGACAGAGGATGGCATCAACAGAGTGTGGTACCAATGGGATGAACTGTAATATCACAACACTCAATTTCAGAATTATTTGTCACACTGCCATACATCTTACCCTTCTGCATTTGATTTTTTTCAATATTTAATGAAGAATGCAAAGTATGAAGCTCCTCACTTCCTGTCATTCTGCACAAAGTGTTGAATGCTTCAGAATAACTCAAACTTCAGGGCAGTCGCATTCTAGTAATGCAGATTCAAACTGTCATGTTCTGTGTTGTGCTTAGGCCATTATGGATCCAGTTTATGGTTCTAAACAGTAAAGAAAGATACTTCTAACATACAGTGACAATGTCCTCAGCTGCTAAAAGTTATCCTGTAAGGTAGTTTTCATACACAAGTTTCACAGGGTGTGACATCCATGGCTTACTTGTGATGTGTCATCTTGCTGGTGATTGGACCATCCATGTGAAGCCTGTTAGTGTTATCATTTTTATGTTACTTCTATCAATTAGAAGTTCAGGTCCACATCTTGTTAGTACATTTCAATAAAGCTTAAAATCTGAGTGGTGCAACTTCAGGGTGTGTGGGCAGTCTACGACATGAGGAGAGGGTTTAATGGAGCATGTGACTGTGTGCCAGTTTTACTTAGATTTCAATAACTGCAGCATTCTGTGTGCAAAAATTTATATACTTTTGTGTTTAGATCACATGGCATATGTGTCAGTTTTTGTCCTATAGATCAGTTGATTACTAATGTGTGATCACCGTGACTGCTACATCAAAAACTGGCGTAGAATGTAAGCCACCCTCAGTTCAAGAACAGCTGGACATTATCAACAGGTGGATGATACTTCAAATGTTCCTTGCAAAAAAATCACATAGGAACTTGGCATTTGTGTATAGACTTGAAATACATGACACATTACTCAGTTGCTAAGTAAATAGCTATGCCAGAAAAAGATGATGACATCATAATATAGGAAGGTGGAATTGGTACTTCTGGAATTGTTGCAGCAAAAATTGGCTATTGTCTGCCAGCTGCACTTCTAGAAAAATGTACTATGTTAAAGCATGTGTCAAGATACTGAAAACAGTAAGACTTAAAATGTGGTTTGGTGAATGCAATAATTCCACACACAATGTATGTGGAATAATATTGGGGGAAACTTATATATCGATTTCAATATGGAATTACACAATAATATCTTCAGACTCACTCTGCTAAGACACTTTCTTACTCAGTAAGCTTGACCTCTTGAATTTTTTTCCAAAAATGTCTTCAGGTTTATATAATAATAATAATAATAACATACTCAATTGGTGGTGAAACTGCTTGCACGGGAAAAAATCACTGTCTTTGAACATGTAATAACTTGGAGACCAGTGAACTCATTCTGGACATAACACATGGCTTTAAGATTCTAAAACTTCTAATCACCATTGACACATTAATCAATCATGAGAAGGCAGTAAATTGATCGCTTACAGGTAGGATGGACAGTGGGCTTCATCTAGTCTCCTATACAGTAAAATACATGACATTCTTTCTGCGGGGGGGTTTACAGCTGCTGGAGCATGGTATACCCCACCGTATGATCACAAGCTGAAGGTCAATGGAAATATTTGTGGCCTACTGAGTATCATACAGTAAATTTTGTTAATTTGAAGTGCTTGGGGACCCCCCCCCCCCATTCCAAAAAACTCAGCTTTGAATTATGCAATTCTGAATTACCTTTTCAATACATGTTTACCTGCTATGTGGTTGATTGAAAGTCCTGATGTTATGATGTAACCCGTGAATTTGTTACTTACATGAGTTATTAAAAGGTCCCCCTCTTGAACTTATTTTTTAAAATGCTTACTACATAATTCAATACAACTTGACATCAAAATGCAAGCCAGCAAACAATAATTCACAACTCTCAAACTTTGATCTTAGTTCACTGTTTCATAAAATAAGACTGAACTGACCTTTGTTCCAGGGAGGCCGAGCGTTAACAAAATGAATGTTTATGCAAATTGTCAAGAAAATAACACAACACTGTAGACTGACTTCCCATACACAAGATTATTTGCAGCATTTTTAAAGCCTCTGTTTTTCATCAATGTTAGTGTTAGATGTTCTTTTTTTACACCTTCATTATCACTAGCACCTTCATTCACCTTTGATGCCATTATTACAGTTGAAAGGGTATAAATATTCGAAAAACACATAAAAAACAGTCGAGAAATTAGGCATACGTACAATCACAACAACAGAAAATGGTGGACTGAGATTAGGCCTTTAACGCCATAAAATTCCAACTCAGAAATTGAGAGCTGGTGACTGACACAATTGAAAGCTCTTGTCAGATCACAAAATATGCCGGTTATGAGTTCCTTGTTATTCCACGCACTGAAAATCGATTCTATAAGTGTAAACATTGCACTTTCAGTAGACACATTATCACGAAAGCCATACTGCTCAGTGACCAGTATATTATTACTTACTAAGTGTTGTTTTAACCTATGGAAAATGAGCAATTCGAATATTTTAGAAAAGTCAGTTAATATTGAAATAGGTCTGTAATTTGATATTTGTGATTTATCACCTTTCTTAAAGCAGGGTTTAATAACAGCATACTTTAAACGATCAGGACATATACCAGAAGTCAATGCTATATTGAAAATATAAGTGAGAGGTTTAGAAATGTGGCTGCCACATAATTTTAGTATTTTATTGGGTAAACCATCATAACAATATGAGGTTTCATTCTTTAATGAAGAGACCGTACTTATAACTTCTGCCTCAGTAACTGGAATGTTGCTGATTTGTGGGAACTCATAATGAAATGATTCCTCTAAGTGAAGATAATGCCAATTCAGAATTAGAATCCTGTGTGATTAATTCAGCTACTGAGTTTATAAAATAATTGTTAAAAGTCTTGGCTGCTTGATTAACATTTATAGTTTTACTACCAAGGTTAAATTCAGTCTGAGTATACCTCTTATTAGATGCTGTGCCTATTTCACTGTTGATGATGTTCCAGGATGTTTTAGATTTAGTAGCAGATGAAGTTATCATATCATTATAATACATTTCTTTTGCTTTTCTAATTACTTTCCTTAATAAGTAGCAGTATCGGATATAATGTGCTTTAATTTTTGTACAGTTAGATGCTTTGCTCATAATGTAAAGAAACTTTTTACACTTACATGATATTCTAATCCCTGTTGTAATCCAACAATTATTAGATATATTACTAGCAACATATTGATATGGAAAACATGATTCAAAATCAAGCAAGAAAGTATTTAAAAATAGGTTAAGAGTTTGGTTAACATCAGTATAATCAAAAATATAATCCCATGATTCATTTTTTAGTAACTCAATAAAAGTTGATACAGCAGAGTTTGTTATTAGTCTCTTTTTAACAATAGAATAGTTGCCACTTTGACAATAGAAAATATTATTTAGATGAAGATATTGCGCTTCATGATCAGAGAGCCCGTTAGACAAGGACAATACTTGAAATAAATTTATTCTGCTGAGATCAATGAAGATACTGTCTATAGCTGTGCTGGAGCCTTTCGTTGTCCTTGTAGGAAAGTCAACTATGTGAAACAAATTGTAGGACTGTATTAATAAAATGAACTGTTGTACAGGACTGGAATCTATTAGAAAATTTACATTAAAATCACCACAAATTATGAGTTCAAATTTTGGCTTATATAAATATTTTAAAATTCGATCTAGTTGTTCAACAAATTCGCCAAAATTTCCACTAGGAGACCTGTATATGCATAATAATATAACTGAATGAAAACCAACTTTAATTTGGACAGCACAAGCTTCAATTACTTTTTCAATGCAATACTGTGTTAGGTCAATGGCATCACTTTCCAGGTTCAACTTAATGAGCATGCATACACCACCTCCAGTATAGGATTGATGTGCAACTTTAGAGGCTAAGTAATAGTCATTAGGTATCATCATTATGAGAGTATTCTCACACAAATAGTACTCAGATAAACAAATAATATGTGGACTTAAATCACCACTGACTAGCATACAAATTAATTCGTCCATTTTATACTTAAGGCCTCTGATATTCTGATGAAATAAACACAAGGAATTATGTATATTCTGTTTTGTTTTCACATTTGATGACTGTCCTGAGCACTTAAAAATCTTCATTTCTAGTCGCTGGTTTTTTCTTTCTGAGAAGACGATGCGTCAATATTCCTGAACACAGAGCTTTGTTGCATAAGTTTTGAAGAGTAGACTCAGTGGAATGAGGAACTTTCCATCCTTCGTAGGAATCCCGTTCTTTCCGTGATGGACAGTTCTCCATACTATTAGCAGGACAATTACCCACTGTCACCAGAAACTTCTCATTGCTCTTATCACTATTCCATGGGAGAGGAACAGCAGGCTTAATAAGGGAGGATGTAAACAGAGTTTAAATGACCTTGGCCAGAACATTAGTGATCCAGTTTTTACCTGAAATATTCATGTGAAATCCATGTGTAGTATAATGTTCACACTTGTTAGTCATACTACAAGTTAGTATATGACCATATGCCTTAATTTCTGCAGCTCTCTGTTGAATGAAACAACTTCATTATTAACACATGAGAAGGACTGCAAGTTGTAACAATGAGGAACACACATTTTAATCACGTTAGTATTCGTTGTACGTTTTGCAAATTGAGATAGATATCTTAGCCCTAGAATGGTCTCATTCTCTGCTACTTCCCTTGTTCCACCACATCCTTTTTGGTTAATTTCTCAGTCTTTAGATTGATTGAGGATGCAATTGCACTTATATTCCCATTTGGTTCCGTGATCCCTATTACATTACACAGATCTCCTAGTAGACTTTTCAAATTATCCGAGCAGCCTCATACATGACTATCTCCTAGCAGAATGATTTTGCCTTTATTCAGACTGTTGGTGATCGATGACTGAGGAGGTTTCAATTTTGTGTGATGAAAACTACGATGAGCGGGTTTCAGATTATGATGATGAAAATTTCGATGATCCACTTGCTTTTGAAGGTTAAGTAAGGGAGCAAATCTATCGGTTATTAAGGGAAAGTCAGAATCTAGTTGACTTTTACAGTCCGAAGTGCCATTCGATTTTCTGGATTCATGATTATTGCACTGTATTTCATTCCACTCATTTTCACTGATGCTTTTGTCATGAGCATTATACCCCACACACTTCGATAGGTTACTCGTGTTCATAGATTGGCCAGCTTTGGATTTGGTTTCTTCATGTACGATCTTGTTGAGCAGATTTTAATTCAGTTATGATCACTTTTAAATATAGTCACTTTTAGATCACTTTTATGAAGGAGTCAGAGTTTTAAAAATCGAGTAGTCAGAGTCGGAAGTTTTACGAATCGAGTAGTCAGAGTTGGAAGTTTTAAAAATCGAGGGGTCTGAGTCGGAAGTTTTCAAAATCGAGGAGTCAGAGTCGGAGCTTTTGTGTACTGACTCCACAGCCCTGGAAAAATGTGCATTTCTGTATGTGAAATGTCCATTATATCAATGTCTTATTATTTCCCTGTGTGATGTGTACATTATATAACAAAATTTCATCTCTGCTGTGAAACATTTCATAAGGTCAGTAATATTTTATGTCAGATTGACATAAAATAGGGCTCATATTTGACCTGTACAAACAAAAATAACATTTACTCCAGTGAACGTCCCCAGTTGTAAATTCAAACATCCAAATGATTGAATTTGTCCACACTCTGTGCTTATATGTGTGCGTGATTCTCGCAGTAAGCAGCATTAAGTAATTGGTCTTTCTGTGGTGATGCGCCGTGTTTTCTGTAAGCTAAAGATGGAACTGTACATTATTTATTGTGTTTCAAGGCATGAAACTATTTCATTGTGTAAAGAAAATCAATGACATGCCATTATGGTTAACTTAACACTTCAGCCACTTTGACCCTGGGAAAAAGAGCTCCTGGTACTCACCATATAAGTGACTGGGAAGGCCTCAAAGCCCATCTGAAATTCAAAACCTCGTCAACCAACCCACAATCAACCACTATGCTGTGCGTACTACCCTGTCTTATGATCTTTCAACTGCAGTGCTTATACAGCACCAAATGAGAAGATAAGACACTTGTGTTCTACGCAAGGGTAGAGTCCTGGAGAGACAGAGTAAGACCCTCATTCAGGTTACCAGGTAATCAGGCTGAACATCAAACTGTGTTAACACTATGACAATTTGCTTGGTTCTCAGGAACCAAGCCCTGTTACATAGGAAGAGGATGTGCATGGGTCACGCAGCAAGTCTAGGTTCTCAGACCCCCACCAGTAATCAAACCTTCACTGGGCAGCCCCATAACGAGGCATGTGTATTTTTATTTAATTCTGAACAAAAATTATACTTTGCTGGACAAAATCACTGATCACTGTGCACCTTAGACTTCTTTTTCTTCTTTTTCACAGGCTCACCGATTTCTTCTGGAGCAGTATTTACTGCATCATCTCCTGAAAAGTAACCAAGCAAGCACATACAGGTGTGTAAGCATTACTGCTTCATAAGATTCTGCTCTTCTGGGATATGACGCAGCCTAGTTTTGTAGACAGGTAGCAATGTTTCATAAGAAGTTGTTGCCTCCATTTTCAATATCACCCATCTATCAAACTGCGTGGCATCAAAGCTCACAAGCCCATAAGTAATTTTCGTACTCATCACTGAGAACCTGAAACCTGGGATTTGCTATAAACATTCAAAAAAATATATATACATAAAATGGTTTCTACATTTTACAATATTGCATCCCATTGTATGTAAGTAACATGTAACATCTGCGAAAGAATTGTTTTTGTCTGTCTAATAGCTGGTAATGTAAGAAAATATCAGGCACAAAATTTGAAGCTGTGACTTCATCTTCAAGCTATTCATCTATAACGAATGAATTACATACACACATATCATAATGTATATCACTCAGTATTTGAATACGTGAACTGACATATTTTGGAACAATATAGGGATTATTATAAAAATACAGTTCATAAGAAATTTGAGGTTTTCAGAGCAGGGATGATTTAGTTTGGTGGGTGGGTACCAATGCTGTACCAGTGCTTTGGACAGACATGTTACCTTGCCTCTCGTCTCACAATGGAAGCACTATGTTCATCTAAAACATTGGTAACTGTCTACCACACTTCCTGGTGTCATAAGCCAGAGAACCACATCTTAAAATGATGATAAAACTAGTAACTGCTATTGTAAACTACTCTACAAATTGCACAGTTACTTCAGTTTTGTTGTTGTTATCTGATCAAATTACTTGATGGAATCTGTACTACTAATCATGTCCTAAATGTTATACTGCATGTGGCTGCTACAGCCGCAGTATTCTATCTCAACTTAAAATACACCTGAGTTACAAAATGTTTTGAGAGTGCTTCAGTGACGAAGTATCACAAGTGAGAAGGGGGGAGGAGGGTAAAGAAAATCCTCAGCACATGAGCTACAGTTTAAATTTCATTTTCCTTCAGTTTCCAAAATTACCATTTTCACTGATCCCTTCTTTCAAGACCTCACTGTTTCTCTTCTTAGATTTCTTTTTCTTCTTCTTCTTGGCCATTTGTGACCGTGCAGCAGCCTGCATAAAGAACAACCAAGAACCACATGTCAATCCCATTCCAAAATAATTCTCACTTCAGTTTCAGAAACTGCATTACAATATGGTCAATGACATGGAAAAAAGGTATTTTATTGCACACTGCAACAAAGCTAAGTAACTTAGCAAAGTTTCCTAAATTGAGACACAAGGAAAATGTGTATAAACTCATCACTCATTGTACAAAATGACACGTAAATAATAAGCATGCAGTGTACATAAAAATATGTTCTGGAAGACATCTGGGTCTAAGAAGGAGGCGGTAATGGGTGACTGGAGTAGACTGCATAATGAAGAGCTTCCTGATGTGTACTCCTCAACAACTGTTATTCAGGTGATCAGATCAAGAGCAATGAGTTGGGGAGGGCACGTGGCATACATGGGGTAGAGGAGAGGAGCATACAGGGTGTTGATGGGGAAACCCCATGGAAAGAGCCCACTTGCAAGACCTAGACATAGACAGAAGTATAATATTAAAAGGAATATTGAAGAAATATGACGGCAGGGCATCAAGTGGATTGATCTGACTCAGGATAGGGACAAATGGCAGGGTCTTGTGAACACAATAATGAACATTCAGATTCCATAAAATGTGGAGAATTTCTTAAGTAGCTTCTGAAGAAAGACTCTGTTCCATTGAGTCAGACAGTTACTTCTGTTTCATATGACAGACCTAACACAAAAGACTCAGAGATACTAAGAAAGTTACACCCTACAATCGCCAATACATATGGCAGCCACAGCTGTTGCAGCAATGTGCACACACAGCAGCACAGTTTTTGGAAGCAATTCAAATCTATGATGTGGCAATAATACTGGACTGGCCGTAGGTAATAAGTCTGTATCTCCTCAGTATGTATAAAACATCGTTTGTAAGTCTGCACTTACAAACACGGTGACAATGCAAGATCAAGAGCTTATACATGACAAATCTTTTAAGTACACAATCGGCACCTAAGTAGCAGTTCTTTACAAAACCGCAATAAAACAATAATAATGTTACATGAGCTGCAGGACTACAAATCTATGCAACAGAAACATACGCCTATGTGTTCTGCTTAAAACTCTTTGCTTTTAATGACATTAGCAAAGTCTAATTTTTTAAAGCCTGCATGTTATTGCTTCTTTTAAAGCTACATCTACTGCAGTACACGCCGTGACACTGACAGGAAAAACGTAAGATATAAGGGAACAGGCCATTTACACTTCAGTGTAGATGGCAAGATACTATTAAACCGTATCTTTGAAACACAGGGTGTAATAAGGGGTGCTGCATTCAAATGTCTCAGTAAGGTCCAATGACGGACTTTTAGGAACACAATATCAACCTCTGGGTTCCTTAAGAGCAGAGAATTTCTTGACAGGTTAATTACCCATCAGAATTCAAAGAAGACCCTGCACAACACTGTGTGATGGTTAAGTTCTTACCTCAACTTCTTCTACAGCCTCTTTCATCACATCTATATTTTTACGTGGAATCTCCCCTGTTTCATAAAACTTCAGCCTGTCCTCCACCTGCTGCCGCAATTTCTCACCAAACACATTTGTCAACTGATCTGTAAACAAGGTGTGTAGAAACAAAACACACTGGAGCACATCCATACTTTTTCCTGCAACTTATGTTTAAAACATTGTTCTTTCCAGAAATATCAGGTTTAGTGAAATTCCATTCATGATTCCTGAGAGGCTGCATGCAGACACTGCAAACTGACATAATCTGGAAGTAAATCAAATTAACTGGTTGACCACACGAAGAAAATAAAAACAGACTGATTGGAAATGTACTAAATTCCAGAGGAAGGAGACGTGCGTCCAAGCCAGGAACATGACAGATGGACCACATCTGTTCACACATTGAAGAATGAGGCACAACACAGACAAGGGTAACAGAACTGAAACTGTGGAAGGATTGATGGGAAGGAAAGTGTTATCACAGGTCAACTTTCTAAACAGAAAATGAAATAATAACAGGGATCATATAGTCACATGGACATAAGAAATCAAACTGAAATATCACCTGGAAATACAGGATACTTACATGTAACACATGCAATGCAACAGTGGCTGTGTGGCAAGAAACAAACTACTTATTCAACAGAAAATATCTGCTATGTGTTTTCACTTACATTTACTCATCACAAATTTGCCACTCTCACAAGTGAGATAACTATGGGGCTTTGCTGGAATATAACCTTCTCCTTCTCTTTCTTCTTCTTTGGCTCCCTTATCCAAGAAAGATAAGCACCTCCCTAGTTGCCCTCCTCCAACCATCCCTGTCCTCCACTTTTTGTCTCTAATTAACAATTCCCATCTTTATTATGTCATTCTCCACATCATCTTGCCATCAAGCCTTGGGTCTCCCCTTAGGTTGTTTAATACACCTATCATATCTGACACACAGAACAACATCCTTGCAGCACTTTACAGATAATCACAGTAAGGACAATAACTCACCAGAGAAGCAATCAATCCTTGATGCAATAGCACACTTGTTGGCCAAATACCTTGAGATTCGTCCCTTATTCTTAAGTCCAGCTCGTCCAATAAATGTTGAGTGGAAGAGTAAACCATACTTCGGTGTGTTGCTACGAGTCTTGAGTGCCCTGCCATAAAATAAACAGGAATATTAGAAAGAAGACTCTTCAAATAAAAAGAATATTTAAAAATAAAGACAAAGAGAAAGAAAGCAAAGAAAAGGATGGCAAAAGAAATGGAACAAGAAAAGACAAGATTAATAACTAAGGAAAGAAGGTTACAGACAAGGAAAAAAGCAAAGACACATGAGAAAAACTGAGGTAAATCTCCACTTCAAATACAACTGGTATAAAATCCACTGTTCTGACACTGGTAGTTCTAAAAATGAATGTCAGATAATTACAGATTAACATAATAAACAAACATAAAACCTTACCTGAAGAGAGCTTTTTCTGCCCCTAAGATCTGGACTGTGGAAGCTGGATACTTTGCTAAGTTAGTAAGTGATCCTGCATGTGCAATTAGTCGGGCACCCACTTGGTCTCCGATGAGGGTGGCCAGATTAGGTGCGACACCGGCCATTTTGCTTCGAAGGTATTCGGATAACTGACGCCTGTAGTCGGCCAGTGCAACGACACGTGACGCAAACATCTCAATATTTGAAAGGTCAATGGGTGAAATATCCATACCTGAAATAAGTGATCGATCCAACTTCATCAAAATACTGCTATTACATGCCACTGTACAACACAGATTGATTGAAAAGTTTGAGAGAGAAATGTTCTTCCACCTTAAGGTAAATGTTAAAACTGACGAATTCGTACATGTAGTAAGAGGGAAAAGAATTCAACAATTTAGATGCAATTCATGATAGACGTTGTCATTTCTTCTGTCACCATCAACTATCAAGAGTTTTAACATCAAAAATGCTTTGCGGACAGAAACATTTGGAACACACCAGTTTAAATTTGTAACTTGACATTTGACCTAAATACTGTTTGAAAATTCAGCCCCCATTTCATAGTAAACACACTGCATTGCCAATGCATGGACCAATCACTTAGCTTTTGTTTACAGAAGTAATCGGTTTATTGTGAGAATCCCACAAAATACATAAATTCAACATGAGGACAAAATGTATTTTCTTATTATTCAATTTGTTGGTACTTATATTTACCACTGTGCTTTCAAGTGTGAAACACATGTGTGCATATGAAATAAATAGATAATAATGCAGCAATGGCAATAATGGCAGGATCAAGAATTAACACAAAAGTTGTCACATAGCAGTTCTGAAATATAAGGTTCTTATGACAGTATGAGGAGTACCTTCATGATATAGGTTCTCACAGGGGTGCTGCTCAAGGTAAAGGTTTTCTGGGACATTACACTGTGTTAACTGGTAGACAGGTACTGTTGTTTCTGGGAATGTAGTACCTCCACCTTCACAGTCCAGCAACCTCCTTGGGCCGTCTGACCTTGGAGAATGGTGCAGTATTCTTCCCTGAAACGTCAGTAACATTCACCAGTTGACACAGCCTTAGATCCCAAAAGACATGAATCTTCAAGATCACAGTCTCCCCCTGGGATGTGACATCACATAATTTGGTTGACAAATGTCCATGCTTCACAGGCATCTGTTACTTCCACTTTCAAGGTAGTCCTCTAGAAGCAATATCTATCTACCAAACAACATGGTATCATATTTCCTTAGTCTCGATCAATGTCACATCAGAAAACTATTTTCCGTACCCATCGAAGATTTTGTTGCATCAAGAATAGCCTGTGCTTTGCTGCTGTCCATCACAACTTCTTCCAGTGCTTCCAGTTTGTCCTCAGTCAAGTCCTTACGGTTCTTTATGAAGCGTGCAACTTTTGCATACATGTAATTCTCTGGAACTATTTTCACCAGTTCTGGGAAGTGATATGAGTACCATTCACTGCACAGAAATGAACACACAATAACCCTCACAGAAGAAAATTAATAGCAACAATCTTACTTACTTAAAAGGTGGCCACTGAAAACTTTTCAACAACTACATCTGTTCCAAAAGTGTAACCCTTGATTCTTCCATCATTCTTACACTTGACCATGATTACACAGCACACAAACCGTGTCTCTGACTTTATCTGACCACATAAATGGAGTAAAAAGTGGTAAATTAACAATAACTATAGTAAATATAAATTATGGAATACACAATTACCGGATGCGCATGGAAAATGTATTGATGTCTTTGTCCAGCTGGTCCAGGAGAGCAATGCTTTGGATAATCATGTTGTCAACGCGATTCACATTGAATTTAACTTTTGCTCTGGAGTAACTGTGTCCCAGGCCGAGTTGTGCTGTTCCTGAAGACTTGGATGTGAATCCCTTGATCAGTTTATGGAAATGGTACCGTATACCTACACACAATTTGAAAGATCTGAGACTTGCTAAGGCATGGAATAAAAACCTGACAGTAAAAAATTGTCATCATTATGAACTTACAAACCAAACTCTCTGTTTTGAGATCACAAAAAAGCTGGCAGACAGCTTGAAGAATTACATCCCCAAGGACAGCTGACAAAATTTGGTGGAGGTAACACAAAACATTTTGCGGAAAAATACAAAAATTGGCCAAAAAACACACAAGCCTACTAGCTGAAATTCCATCAAACACACCAAACATGTAGTTATGGATAATAACACCTGCTGGCAGGGAATGCCTAACACTGTCTAACATTCTGAAGCAGTTGGACATTCCTATGCTTTATTTGATGTTGCAGACTAAAATTGTGCCAGTAAAAGTTACACCTAGGTAGCAGCACCACTTATTCCATCAAACCATTTTTCAAATTCTTGATGTGCATATTCACTAGACCTGTGATATTCAATTGTTCCCCAAGGGATGCAATGTGTAACAGTGGGGCTATTTATAGGTTATCTGCATAAATCACAGCTAGATACATGAACTGTCAACTTCTACAGTTAAAATTTAAATGGGCTTTATACTAGCAACATCAAAAGCCCTTCAACTGCAACATGAGTAGTAGGCATCCCAGTTATGTTTACCTCCTCCTTTTTCTGAGCGTGTATACAGGCCACACATCATGAAACACATTCTGGATATTACACTGCATGTTATCTCTTTACTACATTATTTAATGATGTACCACTCACAAAGACAGATGGTACTGCACAGCAATATGTTTCAAAAAGATTAATTTGGAAGAATGTGTACAGAGATGGCAATCACATTGATTCACCCATTAACTAAGAAACTGGCTATAAGACTACATAAAATCACAAAAAACTCAATAAAAACAGGCAGTCTCAGGGTTGAGAGGACATGGGATCTGATATGAACCTAGCCATTAACCTTTAAATGCCGAAGGTCCCTGATCGGGGACTCCGTGTGAGCATTTAAACCTGCCGAACGTCCCATAAAGGGGCTGCGAATGTTGTGTCAAATTTGGAAGCAATTTGTTTCACCCCTGCACCAAAAACAGTTAAGCTCTGCTATGCTGTACGTCCCTGAAGGTCAGGACTGCCTTTTGCAGTCGTCATTTTTCCTCCTTTGCCCCTCTAAGGCCCCACAACATCGATGATTCAGTCGTCTTCGAGTTGGATAAATACGCAGTTGAGAGCTGAGTAACACTTCCAGACAAAGCAAGCCTCTGTTTTTACAGCTGATATTGGAGTCGTGTGTGTGTTGAATATGAACAGTGGGCTATGTAACAAACACTAATTGGCCAGCACAACGGTCTTCAGTGGCGTATGTGACACGTATTGTCCGGAAGAAACTAATACACAAAAGCTGGAGATATCCACGAAAATGGATGTTTGCATGTACACGAGGTCTGACAGACATGCCCTTTGTAGTTGTGGGGCTCTCTGTAGGGGTTTGGGGGCAGTAATGTGCGACACACAGCCGTCAAACATACTAAAAAGTCCTCTGCACCCTCAAATACTAGGAATTCTACAAACACTCACATCGCAGCCTTAGATCTGTTTTGCTCTCATCAGGTAAGGTGCCCATTACTTGAGGCATCAGATTTATGACCGCAGAGCAATACAGAACAGTGTTTGTAGTAGACAGACCAGAAGTTCAGCGAGCAGTGGTGCCAAAAAAAAAAAAAAACAGGTCAGTCATGGGATGTGGGACAGAGGGTTTCGCCCAGAGAGCAACTCAACATTCCTTTCTAAAAACAGATCGGTCTAAGATTTCACACCAGCTGAGTTTAGGTTTCTGCAGCTGTGCTCAGACCGCACGAACAATGTTGGTGAGTCAGTACTGCTTTCACACGCGTGTAATTACGTCAAAACAAACGCCCCGTGAAACCTCACATTGTGGCACGGTACAATCGACACATGGGGTACATTGACCATTCAGATCGCATGGCAAACACTTATCTCATGTGCCGGCGTACTTTCAAATGGACCACGAAATTATTTTTCCACTTTCTGGATCTGACAGTACTCAACAGTTGGATTCTGTTATCTTCGTGCGGAGCTAAATATACGCATCGAGATTTCAGATTCTTCCTGGTGAGGAATTTGATCGAAGAAGCTGGAAGAAATCCAGATCGCCCCACCCCCAGTCTAGTTGGAAGGCCAAGTGCGACTGACACAAATGTTATGTGACTAGACAGTCGCTACAACAAGCACTGGCCACCTAAGTCAAACAAAGTCCGGTGCCGTGCTTGTTCAGCTCGCGGACAGCGAAGAGGCACAGTATACAAGTGTGCCCAGTGCAATGTCGGGTCATGTGTGGTACCTTGTTTTGCTGAATATCACACAAAAGTGAATTTGTGTTAATAGTGTGTGTGTGTGTGTGTGTGGTGATAGAACAGTGATGCAAGGTGCCATGGATCTTCTGCAGCAACCAGAATTATGTGAGTAATACAGTACTTACACCACATTTTGTATAATGCATGCAATTCACGGGCCTAAATTTATTATAAAAATTGATTAATATTTTTTTCCGAATTAAGCAATTCATAAACACACGGCTAAATTTTGCGGCTTTAAGTTTGAATGAAAAGTCTATGAAATATGATTTTTTACCTAAGAGCAAGCGTAAAAATTAAATGCCTGGTAGAAGAAACTCCGGCTGCTGTCCCTGCGCCGGGGGATTTAATTTCGGCCCGAGAGGGTTAAAGTATGATATTGTATGAGGAAGCGATGGACAATATACCATCATAAACAAAATAAATGTGTTCTGCAACAGTGCTGCTCTCTTTTTCTATCTCTTTGCACATAGCCCTGCTGAACAAATACACAGCAATCCGACAGATTATTTTGTATGACACAGTACTGACCACTGATCTGTCATATCAGATGAATAAAATGGTTGAACAATTACAAATTCACAAGCATGATCTCAGATGTTTATCAATAATTTTTAGTGTCCCATAAGCATTCACTTACCTCTGATAACTTCAGGTACAACTCCCACATGCTGACAAACAATTCCCAATGCCTCATTAATACTTGCACCAAGCTTTGGATCAATCACACCAAGAATGTCTTTGTTCTTTCCCTTAGGTTTTGGCAAGTGTGTTTCCAAAAACAGTTGTAGATCACCCGGTAAAACACCTGAAAATTTAATGTGCTTTTCTATCCATCTTACCAACTGATAACTCTAAGTTCAGCTGTAAACTAAACATTTGTTATATTATACATTATACAGTATGGGATCTGAGGTTCACATGGTACTACATATTAAGATTATGGTCTTCTGGGACATGACACTATACAGTTCAGTACATATGGACAGTTTGAGGGTAATCTGGTACATCCCTGAAGATGGATCCAGCAGGTTCCAACACAATGGTAGTATCTACCTGTCAAGCTACACAGTACTATATGATGCAAGACCATGATCTAAATTCCCAAACAGCATTGGTAGAAGCCAAAGTAAAAAGATCTGGGGTTGAATCTAGGCACCTACAAAACAAAGTGTCTGATGACTCACCAACATAGTTCCACATGTAATACACAAATGCACAATAATCAAACACATAACATACCCACCTTCTGAGATGCTATTCATGTTTTCCAGAGCACTCACGGCAGTTTTAAATGGTGAAAACCCAATAAGTTTTACAACTGAATTAAACCGGCTTAAGTCAGTAACTGAAGCCTCAACTTGTGGCAGCAACATTCCTGTTTCTTCAAACTCGTTCACTTTAAACAAGGCATAGCCTGCCGCATGTTCGAAAAGAACGAAGAGTTGAGACTGAAACAACATAGTATACAAACGTATTGCATAAACTCTTATGAATCTGGGTGACAAAGAATTGAAAATCTCAGAAATGACAGTTAAACCACAGGATGTTTACTTATTCAAAATACAGACATCACATGAATATTGCCTTCCCCACTAAAATCAGGTTACGTTTTAGCATTGTCAAGTACGTATAAATGTTTCTTCGTATTACGGCTGCATTACTTCAACAAGTGAAATGCCATACAAAGTGTAAAGTGCCAGGAAGCACAACATTGTACGGCTGTAGCGAAATACATAAACAAATGGATTTACATCGGCGTCAGGATCTTCTTAGGTTTATGTTCGGGTTCTTTGACATCTTCTCCCACTGAACACGACCAATACGAATACCAAAAAAAATATTATACTGCATGGTGCAAGTCACGACATGCATCTCAGTCTGCAGGCAGTGAACAGTGCCTATTTATTGGTATTTCAACGAATATGAAATCAACAGAGGTGTGTTCCACTTACCATTGTCCCACAATAGTACGTACAAACAGCTAATACCCAACTGCTTACACACGCAGCCCCCCTACTGCCGCCATAGCTATAATCCACACACGGATAATCTATCTACGCCGAAAACAGATCATCAATGACGCCGTAGACCTAGATAATCCGTGTTCACGGGTGACATATTTCACACAGGCGAGAGCGCAGTTAATATAGTACTAGAACTGAAGGAGCTTGTCTACCCTTGATTCGTGGCCTGGTCTGTAATTATGCTACTTATAGAGTACAGAAGCGTCGGACCATTAAAGGGTCTGACAGCTTTGTCGATGAATATTCACGTCGGACGGGGTGCGCGTCGTAACAATGTTTAATATTTACCTATGTTGCGGAGGAAAGTAGTGCGTCTAGCTTCAGGGTTTAGTAGTTTTATTGAACTACTCTCCTTCTAAACGTCTGTTACTCTTTACTAGTTGAGAGGCTAAACTTTACAGAAATCGAATCTTCAGACATGAATACAACAGGTCTGTGTTGTACATCAGTAGTTTATGAATCGTGGTACGATTTCTTTTGTCCGTGTTATATTGTTAACCGGTGCCATTTTTAGAATATGAAAAATATTTTCGCGCTCTTGGATATGGCGGGGTCTGACTTCAGAAGAAATACATCTTTGTAAAAATTATTAATGAAAGCATTTTGAATAAGTATGTTGTTATGTGTTGATGTGAGTATTCATGGCTTCATTTGAAGATAACTTTTTGTCATATTATCAAAGCCAGAAGTTTCAAGAAAGTGAATATGACGAATTTGTTACGTGTTCTGTTCAAAGGAAATGCTTATCGCAGTTATATTTAGCTTCTGTTACGCTGTGAGTTGTGATTACAAATTTTTTACGTGTTTGTGTTATATTTGTGAGTAAAATGGAATAGGTAACAATATTCAGGTATGAAATGCGTGGAGCTGTACCTTCACATCCCCTTTACGCTTTCATTTTGTGCACATTTACGGGACTAGCCTTACGTTCTTAGTATTCCTGTGACAGAAAATGAAGTTGAAAGGGTAATTATTAAACTGAAAAGAAAAGCAGCGACAGGAGTTGATGACAACCCAGACTTCATAGTAAAAGACTGTATTCACCTGTTAAAGAAACCGCTGTTTTATCTTTAATTTGTCTATAACATTGGGTTCTTTCCCAGACAGGATGAAAGTGGCAAAAGTCAAGCCTATATATAGAGAGGGAAAAAAGAAGATATGGGCAGTTATAGACCAATTTCGATTTTACCAACTTTTTCAAAAATTCTTGAAAAAATTGTTTATAATAGCGTAGTTTGCTTTGTCAATAACCA
Source organism: Coptotermes formosanus (assembly GCA_013340265.1). Classification (NCBI taxonomy): domain Eukaryota; kingdom Metazoa; phylum Arthropoda; class Insecta; order Blattodea; family Rhinotermitidae; genus Coptotermes; species Coptotermes formosanus. The sequence continues at coordinate 1,144,517 of BLKM01000294.1, forward strand.
CAATATCTTATCCGAAGATCAACATGGCTTTTGGGAAAATAGATCAACGGAGAGCATGTACTTGGAATTTTTCTAGATCTCTCAAAGGCATATGATGTTATAAATCATGAGGCCTTGCTTGGAAAGCTGGATTACTATGGAATTAGAGGGATAACTAAAACATGGTTAGAGTCTTACCTGTCATTCTGCTCACAGTATGTAGAAATAATGGCAAAGGCAGAAGATATTTACAATCACAAGTACACATCCCCATGTAGGATAATAAAACATGGTGTCCCTCAGGGATCCATTTTGGGACCCCTTTTGTTCTTACTATATATAAACGACTTATCGCGGTATGTTCCGAGTCCAAAGGTGGTTCTTTATGCTGATGATATAAATATTGTATTAACTGATAAGGATTTAACTAGACTCCAGGAGAGAGTAAATAATACTATGAAACAACTAGAATTATGGTTCTCAAATAACAGTATGATTATAAATGTCAACAAAACTAAAGCAGTGTTATTTCACTTAAAAAATAACAATGCCATTGATGCTCTATAAGAATGAGAAAATAAGCTACATATCTCAACTAAAATTTTTGGGGATCCATATTTCTTGTGCCCTTACATGGAGCACCCAAATAAAAGTGTTGTGTGCGAATCTTAGTAAGGTTTGTTATATGATAAAGATGCTGAAAGATGAATTGAACCTTTATATGTTGAGAAATATTTATTTTGCTAAGTTTCAGTCTGTAATGAGATATGGAATAATTTTGTGGGGTGGGGTAAGTGAGATTACAAAGGTCCTAATGGTGCAGAAAAGGGCTCTTCGCTTGATGACAAACAAGAGTAAAAATGAATCATGTAGGCCTATATTTAAGGAACTAAAGATTTTTACAGTGATTTGCTTGTACATATTCGAGACCTTGTGTTTCGTTTGTAGATACAATATTTATCAGGTCAGAAATTCTAATTTCCATGGATACGATACCAGAAGGAAAGATGATTTCTATTTATTTCAGTGTAATACATCTCTGTATAAGAAAAGTGTTGTTAATATGAGTATCAGGCTGCATAATAATTTGCCATCAGAACTAAAAGAATTGGGTGATTTTAAAAAATTTAAAAGAGCCCTAAAGTCGTTTTTATTAAATAATCCCCTTTATTCTTTATCAGAGTTTTTTACATATGGTCATAGATAAGGGTTCATGTGATAATAGGTAAAACCTTGCCACCAGACAGTTGTAAACGCCCGTGTTATTGGGACTAAAAATTGCTTGGGTGCTTGCCATTCTGTATGTGGTTAATACAGATTCTTTGAATGCCTCAATATTTTATAGGGATTGTGTTGTAGCTTGGTCTATGGATGTTTTTCAACTTGAGCTTTGGAATAAGTACAATTTTCTTGTATAACGATTACTATTCTCAAATGTAAGTATATATGTTTTTTACCTGTAGCTGTGATGAGTGACTTCTTTCATTGACATATAGATTTTAAACTTGGTTTTAAATTGATCTGTATTTAGTTTTACATCATTGTGTATTTGGTTTTAGACAGGTATTGTTAATTTGACTATGTCTTGTCATTTATATTTGTAAGGGTTATTATTTATGTGGCAGGTATGGATCCTATTGGATCAAAATTGTAATACTTATATAAACGGACTTGTCCTATTGCGATTATGTAGCAGACATGGATGCTGAATAAAGTGAAAAATTGATGCAGAATGTGCCTTGGCCACAAATACCAACAGTGGTGTTTTACATAGTGATGTAATTAATTACATCTGTAAGTGGTTCCAACAGTCTGAATATGATGACAGTCAACATAACTGCGTGAGACTGCATACAGCTTTATGCAGGGCAGTAGGAATGACCATTTATTTGAAATAAATAATGCCAAATGACGGAAATATTCGTATAGTGAGGTACTGTTCTTTATCCCAAAGATGAATTGTATCCCCAGAAGTTTGAGTCTTGTCTGTGATATGTTACACACGAAAATGAGATGTAGTTTGTTGCTAACAAAGGCTTCAACTTATGAAGTTATTTAGATTTACCTTGTAATATTTTATATGTTACAAGTCATTTCAAAATCATTTGCCACGTTCTGTGTACTTCTGTGTTTCATCAGTTTCCTGATTAAGTGTACTCGTAACTTCATTAACCTTTTAAGGCCTAGTGGTAACTTTACGTACCACCAGGTTTAACATTTAAAAATTCTACGTGGTGCCCACATTGCGTTTATGTGTTTTGTACGGATCTCAGAACAAACAGCAACTTTTGCCTTATAAAACATTAAGAGATTGGTTTTTATAACAGAAGTGGAGAGTGTTTACTGCGTGGTACGCACTGAGTCCTTATATAAAACAGATACGCTTCGTCTTTAAAGGGTTAAAATATAACTCCTGAATGTGGCATTTTGAAGTTTCATTTGTGTGACACCTACCCGAACCTGTTTATTGGGTGGTAATAACCTGAAGTTGAAGAATGGTGCTAGACAAAAATGTATGGGCACCCTGAAGCCTGCCTCTATGTGTGTGTGTGTTAAAAAATGAAATACGAGAAAATGGAACACACAGTTAGGAATTACTCCTCACTAGTTTGTGGACTTACTTCTTGTGAGACAAATGTGCAGTTATCTCTTTAAAGCACATATTGATGGCAAGTTAATATTTTTTTTATTTTACGTCATTGTCTGTGTGGTTAAGAAATGAGTTTTTAAATTGTGGTGTTCTAGGTTATGACAATGTGCCAGTTGATTGATATTTTAGGTGAAAAAAATTAAGGCATTATGTTCTTTGAAGGTGTTGGTACCTATGTGCTCAGTATCATAACTTAGAATATACAATCTAAGTATGAAAACATCATATGTGAAGTAAGAGACTTTTGTGTCCCACAACTGCAAGTATTAGCATTATGATGTTCTGAGTTGCAGCACTGTTTTGTAGTTTGGTTGGTACCGTAGTTACCAATATCTTTGAGCATCCCATCTACCAAACCATAGAATATTATATCCCATAACATCATGTAAGAAATTTGAGTGATTTTTAAAATTTCTTTATGTTATAGAAGTAGTAATGATGCTTCATGTTTACTGCTTGAGGAGAAACTTCAATCATATTCAGCTTTGGTTGATGAAAGGAGTGAAGATGCTGTTAATGACTATGCAAAGTCATGTTTAACTTTTGCTGCTGATTGTAAAAATGGTAAGGCGGTACATTTTATGTAAGTTGGACATGTCTCTACTCTGAGTGAAAAAGGAGAAAGTGGTTATGAAGTCTGTGGTAGTAGTAGTTTTTTTATTTTAATTTGTCTCTTTTTGTCATCTTCCTTTTTTTCCTTTTTGTTCGTTTTCATTCCTTGCAAGGCATATTCATAAACATGCAGCAAATGACTCTTCTCTGTGGTATGGCTGTCTGTCCTTCCACATGTAAAATCTCATCCCCACTCAACGGGTTTTCACGAGACTTTATGTTGGGGATTTATACTAAAATCCGTTCGAAAAATTTTCAGGTTTTGTTAAAATCTGATAACCGTAGCAGAGTTTTACATGAATTCTTCTTTGTTTGAGAAAAGTTACAGATGAAAGTCATGGAGGAAATAAAAATATGTATTAAATGTTAAATACAGCAGGATTCCTTTAATTTGAAAGCTGATACCTTGGCAGTTGAGAAAAATAGTCCCAAGTCTGGAAGTTCCAGCATCCTTAACATCCAATACACATACTGGTTCCATGATTTTATCTTGTGATTGAGCCTACTAAGCTATTTTAATGGCTACAAAACATAACAAGATGTTGTGCTTCTTGACCTTTTGTATCCTCCTCCGTCAACTTCACCCGTGAAGATTCCTGATCCACAATCTCCGGGTATCTCAGCATCCCTGGTAGAAACTGAAGAGAGTTCAGAAAACAGAAGGGAGCCCTGACACCCCTGAACCAGCAGCTGAAGGAAATATTCATATGGAATACTGAGATTAGTTATGCAGCCCAAGTAAAGAGCACTAACAAAAATTACCTGTAGGAACTTAGGTCAGTATATGTACTTAAAACTTGTGTGAAATATCTCTTGTAAGTCAGAAATTACAAAATATTTTGACAGGCTAACTGATGTTATGTATGACAGATTTAGTTAGCACAAACGTAATCAGTGTAGACATATGAATAAATAAGTGCTTCATAACATATAATAATGGACTAGCAGCAGCAGCAGCAGCAGCAGTAGTAGTAGTAGTAGTAGTAGTAGTAGTAGTAGTAGTAACAATGACAACAGTTACAACAATAATAACATTCTGTAATATATGTACAATAGTGGGCAGTAACAAAGGGCATGTCCATAGTGGATTAAATGGTATAATGATCTCAGAAGAGTCTGAGACCAAATACACCTGAATGTTAGATTATTCATACATTTCCCATCTTGTTATTTATTTACATACCTGCAGTTTATATAACATTGCATTCTCTATTTTAGAAAGTATAGCATTTACTAACAGAATCATTAACCAATAATGAATTTGAAAAGGTCAGAAATGAAGTAGGGGTGTCATAATTGAGGTGTTACCCTGCTATGTGCCTAGATGAACAGGGGAAAATCTTTACTTAGGACAGCAGTCTTCCAGGCCAAGTTCTAAACCTGGGATCTTCTGAATATGTTGCAGGAATGCTATCCACTCAGTCACAGTGTTCAGTCTGTTTTCCTCCTTTCTTCCTTCTCTCCAGAGAATTTATCACAGAAGGGAAAATATGCGTGTCCCTTTAGCTATGTCCCTGATCCAGTAACTGTTACAGGATATCTTGGCAGATGCAGGCTTTCTATGCAATAAAACTGTCATGCTTGGACACTCTGTAGCATTAAAATTGATCTTAGAGGCATAGGGTGCAAAGATATGGAACTCAGGACAGTGTCCGATTATGGACTTTTCTGAATATGATTATGAATTTTCATGTTCTTTCAATGTAGGTAATTTTTTGACTACATTAGGAAGTATCACCTGCTGAAGTAAACTCAGTGAAGTGAAGCTAGTTTATGTTTGTTGGTTCTGAACACACCCCACCTTTACTGCTGCTAGTCACACTCCACATAAAAGTTCCTGTGAATCTGTTTCCTGAAGATGTACTTCGTCTTAATTTTTCTGGACACTTATTTTGTAGATACCCAACAATGGAAGAGTAACTTGAAGGATGCTGGTGACACAGTTTCAAAGTTTTTGCAGCCATTAAATTGTGAATTGGTCAGCAAAACCTCCCCATATAGATGCTCCAGCTGGGATATTGCAGAAGAAAATGTTTCACTGTTACTTACAGCACAAACCCAGGCGTGTACAGTTATGTCAGAGAGTTGTGGGACACAACTGTTCAATGCACCTTCAGTGTCTGGAGCTGATTCACTTCAGGATATTTCAAAACTTGCTGCCGAAGATGATGCCTGTAAGCAGTTTGTAGACTTGTGTTTACCAAATATGGTGGAGCATGAAATTTTATTCTGTTTGGAATTATTTTGCATTTTAAATTTCATGATTCAAGTAGCACTCTAATCTTGTTTTATGCATATTTGTCTGAAGGTGCTGCTTCATGTTACTTTCTCCTCCAAGGGAGATTGGATTTTTATTATCTAAGTATAAAACTAAGCTCAAACACAGGAGAATAACATAACATGATCAGTGTGATGCACACACCATTTCAAACATGGAAGTTTAGAACACATATGCAACAGATGTCGTGCAAGACACAGATGCTTCCTTGCCATTGGTCAAATTTTAGCAGGTGATCCTGCATTCAAAATTAAGTGTAGTTTTTTTGCTGTGCACCTGCATTGTTTTTGATCATACACATTTGGGCATCAAGGTCTGTTCAGTGAAGATTTCCAGTGTAAATTATATCATAAGGTGGCCTTATCCTAGGAAAATTTGATCAAACTGTATAACACACAGTCACCAGAAAATTCTTTTAGGCACCTTCAGTCAAATATGGGACAAATTACATTTCTTATAGAGTACATATGGGACATGGGGCAAACATTGATAATATGGGAAATTCTAGGTAATACTGGGCAATTGGTGCATAGCAACATATCTGAATTCCTTGGTTACAGCCCACCAGCAGATATGCTACAGTATAAGCAAGGTGAAGTCAAAAGTTGAACAACAAGGAGTGCGCTGAGCCATGATTTAGAGGCGGGGGGCGCAAAGGTTGCAGCTGTATGGTCCTCCACCCAAAGATTTCTACCATATGTTGAACAATGATTTGTAAAATATCAGCAGGTTTGAATAACTTCAGAATCAGCAGTGATATTCAGTGCTAAATAACTAGTTTGTGTAATGCTTGATCAGGGTCAAGAAAAATAGATGATGCTTCGGTGTACGGGAAAGAAGGCTGTAAAGCTGCTTCATTGTTTAAGAAATGTAACCAGAGTGGTCTTCATGATCAGCATCAGATTCCAACGTCACTGGAGACAAACAGTGGCACACATCATGCTTCAAATATTTTCCATACAGCCAAACAAGAAATGGTGAGATTTTATTATTATTAGCAGTAGTAGTAGTAGTAGTAGTAGTTAGTGCATAGTGCGAAGGCATAACAACTGTATTCAAGGCTACATACATCATAATGGAACTTCATAACGTCTCTGATCTCCTGGTGTCAAAGTTACATTAGATGCTTACATCAATAAAGTTCTGGGAAGGAAATATTATTGCTTCCCAGCATTTGTTTCATTGTGTCAGAATATACATGGATGTTAACAGAATGCATGAATTGGATATATCTGGCTCAGGATAGGCACCAACATCAGACTTTTGTGAACACACTAGTGAAACTTTGTGTTTCATACTGTTTAGTAAGTTTGTTGGCCAACTGAGTGGTTATTAGCTTCTTAAAAAGGACACTGCTGACTTAGTTGTACAGGAGAAGTAAATGTGACTACAGCTGCATATGACAACATCCTATATTGTATTTATTCTCAGTAATTGAACTTATGTTGGAGCTTGCACAAATAATTTTGAAGATGAAAAATTTCCTTTTTGAAGAGTGCATCATGTCTTCTCCATTCTTGAATTATAATAATGTGTCTGTCATTTATATTTATAGGATCTTCAAAATGCGAAGAAATGGCTAAATAAAGGAAACAGCTTTGCCAGTCATTATGCTCCTGAAGGTGGTTCAGGATACCACTATGGAGGACAACAAAAGAGAACACTGGGAACCAGGCGAGGTGTGATGAACAAGTTTATACCCCCCATAAGACCCAATATGGATGAGTGAGTTCATAAAATATATATTGCAGTCATACTGTAGAAATGCAGACAATTGTACGTATGTCACATTCGTGCATATCAACATGCACTCGCTCTTTAGCCAAGACCTAGGCACATACATGTTAGGGCTAGCAGGATGGAGATCTGGGTTATGACAACGTGTAGTAATGTAGGTGGTAACCACCTTTTTGGACGAACCTGTTTTGTCCATGTAAATGTGGTGGTTGAAGACAGCGGGTTCCTTTGGAACATGTATAACCACCTACAATACTCTAGGATCCTATAACCGTGAAGACCATACTCGAAATTCTCATTATCATGAACACTTGAAAACTGTACAGTACTACATTGCCAACTGTGTACAACAAAACCCTTGGATATATTTCTGTAATGAATTACTTCATTATTAATGTGAACCTGAAAGTTATCATCACCACTGTCAGCATCACCACCATCTGTTGGTATGTTGCCATCAGAACAAAGCCTTCTCTTTCTTCTCTGTCCTGTTACAGGTACTCCTGTTGTATCTGTGTCACTTATTCCCCCTTACAACAAATCCTTGTCATTTCTTGTGTATCCTCCCATAAACACTCCTCTTGTGTCTGTGTCTACCCTTTCCTTAATATAACAAAGTCTTTTCCATACTTCTCACATCTTAAGGTGGGTTTGAATGATGGGGTCTGGTATTCTGTATGTTCCCAAAGTTTGATTTCTGGTAGAGGTGAAATCTGTGAACAGTAATCTACAAGTATTACACTCAGAACTCTCTGTTTAAAGAGTCCATTGTCTTGACCAAACACCAGCTGGTTCCCCATTGCTCGTACTATTGTTACAGTAGTCTGTGCATTGCCTGGACTGCTGTAATGATTGTTTATTTTATGGTGTCTTACAGTGACTTTGAAGGTGCTTTTGGTGGGAACCAAAGACAGAGGGAATGGGAACAGAATGAAACAGAAGTAGATGAGAGACTGAAAAACATTGATCCCAAAATGGTGGAACTAATAAGCAGTGAAATCATGGACAACAGAACTACAGTGACGTGGGATGACATTGCTGGTTTGGAGTTCGCTAAGTCTACAATCCAGGTAACATATCGTTATGCAATCTTTGCATGAAAACATGAAATGGGTGTTTATTGGAAGGTCACATCTCCATTTGTAGGCATGTTTTATGCATAAAAACTGTGGAATGAATTCACTCAAATTTAGTGTTGGTAGTCTGTACCAAAAATTGATGAGCTAATTTAATTTTAGTTCAAATCAGTCCAGTATGAAACGAGCTACACATGAAGGTAAAATCAAAATTAATACAAGTTTTTCTGGGAAGCTGATTATACAAGACAGTTAATAATATGGAATATACATAACTCTCATTAGGATGTACATCTTGTATTTGTTATTATTCACATTAATCATAAATACAGTAATATTCATGTGTGACAATGTATCTACCAATTATGGACAATCAGGTGGACATTTAGAAAATGTTTAAATATGTAATATTTTGTGTGAGTTTCTCCAGTCCATGGTAATTTTTAAATATCTGTCAGGCCTTGATATAAACATAATTCCCTCCCCTGTCGGAACATTGCTACTACTGACGTCTGATCCTTCAGAACATTAAAATGCATCACGCTGTTACCAAAGCCTTGTACTACTTGGTATTTTATATTTTATTTTCAGGAAGTTGTTGTGTGGCCATTATTAAGGCCTGATATTTTCATTGGTTTACGGCATCCTCCAAAAGGCATCTTGCTTTTTGGACCTCCTGGCACAGGAAAAACTCTGATTGGGAAATGCATTGCATCACAGTCCCATTCAACATTCTTTAGTATAAGTGCCTCTTCTCTTACTTCCAAATGGATTGGAGATGGTGAGAAGATGGTTCGTGCTTTATTTGCAGTTGCACGGTAACTTGCTTCTTTATTTCTCACAATATATATTACATAAAAAACAAAATAGTTTTACTCCGAGAAAGTGGACTGATATTATCATACAAAGACGTCATGGTCTACAGTAGTAGTGGAGCCTTCGTTGTGTACTTGAATTCTGTTCTGTAGAGGCAGACATGTCCATTCTTTGGCTGGGGCATGAGTGCTTGATTGCTTTCTTTGTCATTATCACCTTATATTATATGGACAATAAAACAAACAGTTCCATAACCATTGTGTGGATTGAATTAGAGTTGATTCATGTAAGTTAAACACAAACATTGCAATACAATATAAAGATGAGAAGAAACTGAATTATACTCAAAAGCTTTTAAAAAATTTAGAAATGAAACTCCAGAAACTCTTGCACAATATTCACACATTGTCTGAACCCTTTAAAGCACAGGAGGTACTATACTTACCACCTGGTTTAATGTTTAAAAATCTGCATTTTGCCTATAGAGTGCACGTGTGTGTTTTATATGATTCTCACAATTAGTAGCATTTAATTTTCCTCAGTAGCATTAATCAGTTGGTGTTTGTAATGGAAATAATTTGTTCCCTGTGAGGCAGGAACTGAGAATGCAGAGTATATGTTAGTACTGTAAGGTATTTTCTATTATATCTGCAGCAGGGAGCAGAAAACAGAAACTTCACATATTTATGTATACTAAATGAATGGAATGGGGTTGTGTCATCTGAGCATATACAAGCATGTGATCAATGAAGTTGTGAACTCATGTCATTTGACATGCTCATTGCTGTACTCCCATGCATCATACATCACAATCCTACATACACAAAATATAAACAACTCCTACATGTCCCCCAGTCTCTTTCTCCTTCTTCCAAATAGTTGCTTTCTAAGACCTTTCCCCACAAAAAAATTTGTGTGTATTTGTCATCTCTCATATCCTAACTTCAAGTCCAACTGTGTCATATAAATTTCACTACCAACAACACTAGAAAAGCTGTATACACTAGAGATGTATGTGAGATTTTGAGGTTATTGTGGTGGTGAATATTCAGATAACTGCCCACTAGGATGCTGTGACACCATATAGTTAGAGGCAGGACCTTCCTCCAAATCATTGGTACCTATCTACCAAACTACATGGTATAACACCACAGAAGACTAGTGTTTACAGACTTCATCTTTTTAGTTAAACAAATTATGTACCTTTCACAGTCTAGTCCAAGAAACTCTGCTTCTGTTCTTCCTTTGAGTCTATTTTTGCAGTCTTTTATATACCTCTCAAGATGGGCTTTACTTAGAATGCTCTGCATTTCAAACTGTTGGATAATGCAGATTTTGGTGCATTTTTAGCAGAAATTGTAGCAGTGTACCTATTAGCTTTGTCATGTATATCTCTCCGCATGAAACTGAATAGTATTTAATTACATTTGAACTGGGGAGTTCCACTAAAATTTGTCATGACATATCAAGTTTCATTAAAATCAAACAAATGTAAGATAGTTTATGAGGAGACCTATGCGGTTCTGCTTACAGCTCAAATGTAGCTCGTTAAATGCCACTCGTAGCAAAGAACGTTACAAAAAGAAGTTGTAAAACTAATGTTTTGTATCCAGTACCCTTTTTCCATCAAGTCCTGTGGTATTTGAGGTGTTAAACAAGAGGCACTGAACATGCCAGAACTGTTATGTGTGTACATTCGTAACTTGTTCTTAAATTATAAATCCACTTCATTTACTGGGTAATCAGTTTTTTCATGTGCTTGTTCACAATGTAGATGCCATCAGCCAGCTGTGATCTTCATAGACGAAATAGACTCATTATTAACTCAGAGGAGCGATACAGAACATGAGAGCTCTCGGCGCATCAAAACAGAATTCCTAGTACAGTTGGTAAGCCACTGGAAATCTTTACTTAAAAAGTGCTTTTAAGGTGTGTCTGCAAAGTTGCAAAAAGGGACTACATATTAGTTTCATCATTTCCGTCCATCTGCATGGAACAACTCAACTCTCACTGGACAGATCTTCATGAAATTTTATGTTGTGCGGAGGAGGGGGGCACCAAAACCTCTCGTGAAAATTCAACATTGTTAAAACAAATCAGATAAAAATAACAGGCAGTTTACATGAAGGCCTACGATTGTTTACTTAGGACAATGCTGTTGACCTGCAAAGCTTGGGTAGAGCTCCATAACACTCCCTAGGATCGTCCGGGAGAAAGACATACAGATCCTGTCAAAACCATCAGTCTATACCACTTCAATGCCTTCTTTCCACTGGTTGCCATATGTTAGGTGTTCATGTGTAGCAAGCCTGAAGTCAAATTCATTCACAGACGTAACCACACAGAACACTATGGGAAGTAACTATATTATCTCACATACAACAAAACACTAACACTTCAGTCTAATGTATTTTTGACCAGAATACTTGGGTTATTGGTGACAGGAAAAGGATGGTCCGCTTTCCCCAGCATAAACCTCTGCTAAGGTCAACTGCAGACTCCACAGTCACTGTCTGTATGTACGTTAATGACTACTTGGCTACTAACCTACCAACCATACCATAGTTGCCATCAATAGTAATCAGTACCAGTCTGCCTCATGTCCTCATGCATCATACTGGAGGCAGAATTAAGGATCATAACATGCAATCATAATATTTCATATTTATTATGTCTAGAAACTTGAAATTTGCTGTGTAGATAGATTATACACATACCTTCAAACTGTGTACAAAACACTGTCCAACATCAGCATTTACAAAATATTTTCACTGGGGGACGATTAGAGGTTATGCATGACTCATACATGTTAACAGAATCAGCTGATATATGTAAATAGCAAGTTCTTCACAGAAATGTAATAACAGGCCCCAGTAATAGTAATAATATTCTGTAATATGTACACAGTTGTGAATAATGACAAAAAGTGTGTCCACAGTGGATTAAAATGTATGACCACATGAAAAATGTCCCGGATGCACAGATCTCAATACACACAAGTGATATGTTATTCATACATGTCCTATCTTGGTAATATTTAGACTGAATCAAAGGATTTTGTAATTTACATAAGCATAGTCATATCAGCAGCATGTTAATTCTTCATTTATGTTTCTCTGACTTTGGTACAAAATAAATCCTTGAAGGAAGTGCTGACAGGCAGAACTAGAAATGCATATAGGCTCTAGTTGCAAACTTCCTTGAATAAAATAAGGAGGTGAGCAGATAATGGAGAAATTATCCTTACAGAAGTACTCATGAGTTGTAAGGCTGTGTACTGTCCTGCATTGAAGAGCGGATGAGACAAACTGTGGGAAGAACTGGTTGATTCTGACAACTTTTCATTCATTGAGACTCAAGTGTCAGCGTACCAGCACTAATGATGACACAAGTATTACGTGGCTGTTATCACTTGCATAGTGCACATGGTGTAACTTACCAGTCATGTCACTGCCATGAGAACCTCAAATTTCACATGACTAATTAGCTGACTCACTCTCTGGTAAGGGCATTGCCACCAATCCTACCCCTGAATCATTTCAATCCTATCCATAACCTCAACAAGGAGAAGGCAAGGTAATTAAGCAAAGCCCACTCATGTGCACTATGCAAGGGAAAACATACAGTTCATTTTTGGGTGGCTCCTGCCATTACCATTCATATATGGAAGCTTAACCTTTAAATGAACCACATTTGCATATGCAAATGCACATTAAAAAACACCCCTAGAAATTCAGTTATTTATTTAGGCAACAAGGAAATTTATTGCATTTTTAAGACATTTTCCATAATCATTGTTTTATTTTCCACAAGATACCATTTATTTTATAATTCTATCTTTTTCTGTTCAAATAAAACTTTTTGATAAACCATGTGTTAAAATTTAAATACCAACCCAGCCATTTAAAGGTTAATGTCACCCTATGTGAACAGTACAAATTAAGGCCAATTACTTCTACCCACCGCTTGTGTCATCTGCTCGTCATTAGTAGACAGTACTCAGCCTTTCAATTGACATGCTCTTCTATATTAATTTTACTTGGCCATTAGCACTTCCAAATCCTTTTCAATTCATCATTCACTAGCAATCATTCTGTTTGACACCACATAACACATGCAATTGAAAAAGTGTTGTTAAATAATCCAAGAAGCAGTCAGTCCATTAAGAGAGTGAATGGGTCAGCTTGTTATTTGTGATTATGAAATTTGAGGTTCTCATGGTGATGAACATTTATACTTCTTGTACGATATAATGTGATGTACTCTGGCAGACAGTAGCAGTGCTATGGAGGAACCTCATCTTCATCTGCATGGTGCATCAGCACCATGCAGATGAAGTCCTTACGTTCCTCCAAAATGCTGGTGACCATCTACCAGGCTACATGGCATCACATCCCAGAAAACTGCAGTATTAGTTATGGTTAGGTGATTATTTGATTAACTAGTTACTTAGTTGGTCAGTAAATTAGTTACTAGCTAGGTTGTTTGCTAATAGTCAACTGTATGCTGAAAGCATACACACATTTTAAGTGCACATGTAACACTCAGGCTCAACCTATCAGGAAACTGTTTCATTGTAAGTGCAAATGTGGCATCTGGTTCATCACTCTGTGCTGCAGGATGGAGCAGCAACAGGTGAAGATGACCGAATTCTGGTGATTGGTGCAACTAATAGGCCACAGGAGCTGGATGAAGCTGCAAGACGGCGCTTGGTCAAAAGGCTTTACATTCCTTTACCAGAGTTTGAGGTACTGTGATTCAAATTGTAGATTGACACACAGGGTATTTTGAAAGATTCATTTTAAACATCATTATTAAAAACTCCAAATTGGAGAAAATTCATAGCTTTTGTAGATCCCCCACCAAGGTTTTTAAATAACTGTTTGTTACTAGTAAGCGCTAGCACTGTCAGGCATGCGGAGAAGACAATGAACTGACAGTATGAGCCTTGGTATACCCTAAGACTGGAATTTTTCATGGTTTGCCTGTCTCTTCAGAGGCAGGCAGTGCAGTTGGTTGAGGCACTGTGCCACAAGATAGGAGGTTCTGGGTTTGATTCCCAGTAGATCCTTGGAGATTTTCAAGCGATCTTTTGTCTGCATTCAGTAGCCCTGGGATCCCCTGAGCCTCTAACAGAAATGAGTACCAAGGAGTTTCCTTCGGGGAAAGTGTGGCCGGTGTGCAGAACTGATAACTTTGCTGTCTCTTATTTGTGCTGTATGTCAAAGTAAGGATGGAAGCCCAACATTCCATCCCCCCTCTCAGTCTTCATGGCTTATTGTGGGAAAGCTTTTTTGCCTGTCTCATCAGGTAGTGCTAGAGTACTTTCAAGCAGATCATGATCACTTGCTTCTGCTTCCCTGTATTCCACAGTACAAAATATATTCAACTGAATGTTTCATTAAATAAACCATATAAAACAACTGATTTTTATACCCCTTTTTTCAGGCCCGTCGTCAGATTGTTGAACGCCTGATGTCTAATGAAAAACACTGCCTGACAGACCCAGAAGTGAATGAGATTTCATTACTGACAGCTGGATATTCTGGTGCAGACATGAAAAATTTATGCCAAGAGGCCTCTCTAGGACCCATTCGTTCACTTAGTTTCATCAACATTCAGCATATAAGTCCTGATCAAGTTCGCCCAGTTACAGTTGATGATTTCAAATCTGCACTAACCAGAGTTCGTGCAAGTGTATCACCAGATGACTTGGACAGCTACGTAGCCTGGGATAAACTGTATGGTTCAGGAGGTACAGTGGTGAGTGGAACCTAAAAATGTAGTCCCACCATGTTGTTGTTTTTAAGGCAGTAATTGTTTAAAGTGCCTAGCCTGAGAAATGTCTTAGCAGGGAAAATTTATTATGCACTTATACAAGATTAATATGTAACATTACATGAGCATCATACAGCTGAAAGGCAACTTCTTCCCCTATAGCGAACAAGACATTGGAAAGGAAGCGTGATTATTCCTCAGCAGTGTAACTTGCCTTCTCTGACAGAAGAGTTTTAGAATAAACCTGGGCTGAAATCTTGCATCTCAACAAATTTTTTTAGTTTTACAGCAAAGCTGTTTTTTGACACTGTGAAAGGAATGGTAATATCTTGTTTGTCTATATTTGTTACTATAACTTTTAACTGTTACATAGCCACTAATTACCACACCAGAATTAAAAACACAGTAAGTCTGATCTATAAAATTATCAACTACAAGTTATTGGAACCACAAATACTGAATCCTGCAGTAGTGTATTAGTTTCAGTTTTTGGGAGAATCCTGGTAACATCAAAACAAGAGTATCATGAATACAACCCATGACAGCAGACAAGAATTCTGCACCCTTGCCCATGTTGAATTCTTGCCTGCTTTTGTTATATTTCCTTGGAATGCAGACAACCACAACTGTCTGAATTGTCCATGGGTGACAAACACTCCAAAATCGTATGCAGTTAAGTCAGAAAACATTAATGTTTCTAAATGACACACCTTGTTTATATCATGAAGGGATTATTAAGTGTTTTGGTCTGTATCTACTGGACAAACAGCTTCTGCCTGTAGCTGTCAGTTTTGGCATGGGATTGTGTGAGTAGATTTTGAAGACAAAAGTATTTGGGGAACATGCCATTGCCAGATTTCAACTCACCAACTTTGCAAAACATCAAAGAGGTCAGTGGAAGCCAGTGCTGATTAATAATTTTACTTCACTTTAAGCCAAGAAGAGAATTAATATTTTAAAATAATAAAAACAGTGTTCTTGGAGCAGTTAACAGAAACAGTTTGTGAAGACAACAAAGCCCTTGCTTTGATGGAAACCACAGGTTTATTGCCATGTTCACAAAAAAGAATACCATCACATATTGAGCCACATTAATCGATGGCACTTTTTGTATGCTGTTTCCTGAAGACCCAATTTAATATTGTCTTTCCCATCTACATCTATTTCTCCCAAGTGGTTTCCTCCCTTCAGATTTTTGCACAAAACTGTGCATGCATTTTTTATCTGCCCCATCCAGCTCATCCTTGACTTTTTCAGCCTAATAACATTTGGTTAAGAGTACAGGTAATAAAGCCCCTCATTATGTATTTTTTCCATCCACTTCTCAGTTGCTGTCTCACAAGTCCCAGCAGTCTTCCTAGCACCCTGTTCTCACATCCCTCACTAAGTGAAGCACCAACATACATCTTCAGTCCTTATATAAGGTAAGATTTTCAGTAACCATTCTGTCATCTGATGATATTGATGAATTTAAATTACACTTCACTGTACTGAATACAGAAAAGATGCAGATTAACCTCAACATTCTTATTCTCTTATTCAAATATTCAAAGGTCAGTGCTCAGACTTGTGGTCCACAATGACGGCACAAGGTAGAATATTTAAGAATCTGATGTATTCTCATCTGGAAGAAAGAAGTCAGAAGTTTTGAAAATCTCTGGAGCTTCATACACTGGTGACCTGACAACAGGATCTGACTTTTTCTGTAATAAAATTAAATACAAGAGAAAATTAACAGGTAATTTTTCCAAGAAGTAACACACATACTTTCCTTTAAATGGTTACAGCCTCATAGACTGACAGATGTTACAGCCATTTTTTTACATCACCTGCATGAGTGCAATTTGCTGTAAAATGCAGTCTAACATAAAGACATTTAATGCATGGGTCTCCAACCTTCTTAAGGCAAAGGGCCACACCCATTACTGTGGGCTGGTTCATGGGCCGCACATGGAAAAATAACAGTAAGCGTCGTGCCTAACTCCCTAAATTATTGTGAATTTACTAATGCGGCTTGTGGCCGCATAATATGTGGTGGGATGCATGCGGTCCACAGGTTGGAGAACCATGATTTCATGTGTATTTATGCTCTGCCTCCATGCGCAATTTTACATTCCTGCATGGACTGATGATGTTAACAATTCACATTTAAAGATAAAAATCACTGATATCAGTGACTGTCATGTGTTCAAACTCACGAAAAACAATGGCTTCAAAATGCTCTTCAGTTTTCCATCAGTGCTGCCAAGGTCAGCCTCAGCAGCAACCACATGTGACTCAACAACATCAAGATCTTGTTTCACTCGATTTAGAAATATTTCAAGTCTGTCCACCCGGTCACACAGAGACTTAAGCCTGTCTTTATACAGGAGTATGTTCGGCACTGTACCGTCTAGACTGTGCAGCCCACCAGTTTGCACCTGTGAACATACAAAATATATAAGAAGAAATGTATACTACAATTTTCAGCATGCATTTTCTAAATGTGTCTTTATGATTTTCCTTGCTCCATTAGTATTCATGTTCATATAATACAAATATACTACAGTCAGTCAGTGAATAGTCTGCACAGGGGCATAAATTACACTTCACCATATTTTGTAAAATAATTTTAAGCTTTCTTTGGGGAGGAATTAGTCTGAAAACTAAGCACAGCAAAACCTTACATACAGGAACGTTAAATTGGGGTTCCACTGCATCAGCCACTTCGGAAGTGTTATGAATACAATGCAGTTCAGTCTTGTATATTTTAGAAAACTGATATTGGCTTCTGGCAAAGCAGGAGGCTTTTAGACTAATATGGACCAAACCATGATTTACCTTACAATGTTTAATATATATTCTCCAATAGTAAATCTGTACAGTAATTTTGTAAAAAAAAAGGATAAATAAACATGAACGGCCCACCAACAATATATAACAAGGGAACCACTTCAGTTGTCCAGTTGGCCCTGGGCTTAATTACACACATGAAGATGTACAGACAGTGGACACACAACTCCAAGCATTCTTAAACTAGGCATCAGAGGGACCCGAGTGGATCCCAGTGCCAGTCTGGAGAGAAGAAAAGTCCCCACCTCTGCTGGCAAACAGGTTGCCCAGCCGGTAGCCTTGTCACTAGACTGAGCTCTCCTGACTGTTTGATATAAATTTCCACCTTCATGTTGAAACAAATAAGTTCAGTGTTGTAGTGACATGAAACATGACTGACATTCATCCAAAATTTATACTTCACTATTGTGCCTCACGTCGTGTTGCGGTGAAGCTTACCATCTGCATTACACTTTGAAACTCTTCTAAACGTGTCAACATGTCATCTATGGTTTCCTCAACAGGTGCAAGCTGAAAAATACAAATGGGTTTAGATCCAAGATGCATAGACTATATGAGATTTGAGGTTCTCATGATGGTCAATATTCAGCATATGGTGGTCATCACAGATGTGATGACATGCAGTTTGGCAGAGGGGTGCCAGTGTTTCAAAGGCACTCTGATGGCCTGAAGATGAAGGCAGTTTACTCCTCTGAAACATTGGTACGTATCTACGAAACTACACACTATCACATGCCAGTGGACTCTAATTTAACTGGCTCTTAACTGAACTGCCTACATTCTAAATTTGAAAGGGTGAAAATAATGCCTTTACTAATGTCTGTAAAGCCACAGCAATTGAAGCTTGAGGTAAAATGCAGCAATGGCAAACAAAGAACCTAGACAGTGACACCCAGGCTCTTCTCCCCAGCTAATAGCAACATTACTTGTCCCACATTGCTTGTTTCGTTGCATTTTTCTCAGCAAGTGCAAAAAAAAAGAATAGGTGGAGAATGTAAATTCACACCTCCATAAATGGTTATTCTCCTGTTGTCACATGCAGAATGTGCCTTTGGCAGAGCACATCTGGCAATAGTGGGCCATTAGTCCAAGCTTCAAATCCTGTGGCTGTGGCTGTAATAAATTGCATTACATTATTACTTTTACGAGCCACATTCCCATCACCTAGCAGTTAAATACTGCAACTATATGCCTGCCTGAATATGGAATGACATATTAATTACTATCAATACACACACCTGAGAAATAGCCAAAGTACACTGGCATTAGATCCTTATGTATCCAAATGGTAAGCTACCATGAAGTTCTCTTAAAAGACATTGTCAACTGAAATGAACTAGTGCAACTTAATATGTAACAAGGTTTGGAATTTCATGACACTAGCATCAAAAGTTCCTGCAAGTCCAGGCACATCTTCAAGGGTCAAATTAATCAAAGACTCGTATAACCTTCAAAGCACCTAAAAAATTTCCACTTTGACCACAAAATTATATTCTTCAACTTTGGTTCCATGGAGGCCGAAGGTGACCAGCATATTGATACTGAGATGAAACACTGTAGGCATTGTAACATTTCTCGTCTGTGAAAGTGTTTTATTCCCTGGGAACTGTTTGACAGTTTCTGTTACTGCCTTTAAATTTTTGTTTTGTCACGTGTGTATTTCAGAAACCACATTACGAATATGGCAGAAGAATTGTGCATATGGTATACTTTCTAGACAAAAAGTATGTTCTTGAAGTAGAACACATCCAAGATGATAGTGTATACTGAGATACAGTTTTGCTGTGTATTGCTGTATTGGCTCAGCATGGGCCTTCCATACATGGAACTACCTTCTTTTCAATGATTTATGTTTCTGATTCAGTAACATGAATGCTTGAAGTGAATGCTTGCAGTACATGATGCTTGAAGTGTGTAAAATAATTAATCATAAATGTACTACTACCTCTTTGGTTAGATCAACTTTCAGGTACTCCAGATAGTCATTTACAGTTTCATTTATCATGATTCTCCCATTAAGGTTAGACGATCCGTGCACCAAACACTCGAAACAATCGATTGTTACAAAACTCCATTTCGACCCGTCGAACCGCTAGTGGTCTGGCGTGAAAAATCGATGCGTGGGAACTAGTTTCCATTTCGAATACTAGTGGCGTGGTGGTTCATACTAAGTGTTTCGTGCGTCTGATGTCAAGAAAGTAATCCAGCCATATCGGTGCACGTAATATATATATTTACTACCACATGTTAATCTGTGGCTAGGTGGTCTGTGATTTGTACTGCATAGGGAGTTTTCGCGGTCTTATGTGAATTCGTTGATGATCGGATCGTGTTATTATGCTGGCATTTGAGTGTCTTGATGTAATGCAAAGGCTGTATTACGAGGAGGCTTAATTGTGTTTAATTTTTGGTCTGTCTGTTTCATACGTCGAAATGGAAGGTACTGGAAGCATACGTAGGATATTTTTCATCGCGGGATTGTTTGCTGTATTTAAATATTTGAGGGCAAGTGGCATTTATTTTACAATTTAAATAACATCACTAGTGAAGTATATACCCATGATGTGCAATTGAATGAAGTATTCACTTTAAGTAAGGTTATGTAATAATTCAGTTATTTGTGTACAGGTAACAAGTGTACTACCAGCTGTGGTTAGTATTTGGTTTGTGACTCGATCCTTCATAAATGAAATCTGTTCTACTTGCTTACCAATATTTTAATTAAAAGTAGACTGACTGCAGAGAAAAATATATTATTTGATTACATCATTGTTTCAAAATACCACAGCAATTCTGAGGACTCTACAACATGATTCCTCCATATGTGGATTAAGTTATTTTAGTTAATGTACATTGTGGTGAGTGTAGTAAACAAATACTATAACAATTCTATGGGAACTGTGCTGTATTTCGGTGTGTGCTAAGTAGGTTCATGTATATGGTCAGCTGAGGTTGTTATGTTACTATCCCCCTGAACATCATGAAAATGATTCAGTTTGTAAACAGCCTAACCTAAGAAAAAAGTACAATATTTGGCTCAGAAATGTTGACTGATTGCCAGAAAACCGATTGATTGTGTCACAACAAATAACTTGTCATGTTGCGAATGGTAAGAGACGTGGTGTACACCTACACATGTATACACGTCACAGATAATATATGTAACCCAGGAATTTTAAAAATTGTGTCTGAACTCACATGTTTTAATTTTTTACATTTATTTAAACCCATCGCACTTTTTGTGTTTATAGGATTCTCTCCCCTTACAAGTTACTGAACTTTATTTTGATTAATTTTTTTATATTGTTCATGCTGTGCACTGTCGATAATTAAATCACAGTATTGTCCAACAAAATGCACTAGATTGTTTCCAGATGTTTTATATTGCAGTGTCTTGTTCATCACTCCTACATGTTTTGATCCCTTATGGGATCATCATCAGGGATTCAAATTAAAGTAATACTTCACAAAACTGAACTAGCAATCCACATACACAATAAAAAGATATAAAAAGTCAACCAGTTAAAATGTAGGCATTTGATGTGTAATGGATCCCGGTATAGGATAATCTGTTTTGGGGACTGCCGATGTATATAAGGAAGGTTAAGGCAGTACACCTACAGCATAGTTCTTTCATTGTTTTATAATGTATTAGGTACATAATATTGTCTATAATGTGTGTGTGTGTGTAACAACAGCATCCTATTTTGCTTGACCTAAAATATTAGGCTCTCATAAACAGTGTTACATCTGTACAAATGAAACTACCTTACTAAATGTGGTACAGATGTAAGGAGGTGTGATCTGAATTTTGGAAGGAGAGGTAATAAGGAATAACAGAAATAACTGGACATACCATGTGTGAAGAAGGGTGCCAGGCTGTATGTCTAGAAAGTAATGGGGTGGATACCTAAAGGAATAAGACTCAATGGATGCTCAAAACCACATTGGATGAATAATCATATTCTAAGGGGTTTAACATTGTATCTTACAGAGGTTCACAAAATAAGGAGGGGGGGGGCATTACTGGGCCTTCCCATCATTTTCTTAATCCTTGAAATGTATTTATTTTTATGGTGCTGAATAAATTAATTGTCAGAAATAGCCCAAATGTACATCAGGAATGAATAGTTAATTTTGTCTTCAGAGATTTTTACCTGGTGAAAGGAGAAAGCTGTGTGGGAGACACAGAAGTCTTATTCGCCGTATTGGGTCTGTTCTTCTGATGCAGTCACCTCCACGGTTTTACCTGGGTGCCAGAATTCAACATTATAATGATGGCATTGGAGATGTTTGTAGCCATGACTGTTTTCTAGAAGAGGACCCTGGCTGTGTCAGGAGTTACTGGTAATGGTACAGTGATGAAGACAGCTTGTCCCTTGTGATCTTATGTCACTGGTATGGAAACATGTAGGCATACTTCTTAGATACATTCTTTATGTGCTTCATTCACCTTCATATTTCCCTATTGCAGATACAAATGTATTGTTACACTTTTTAGTGTCAGAAATTATTTTTCTGCATGTTTTATTAAACACACACTATTCTTTAAAATGTTTTAATGTTACAGTC
Source organism: Coptotermes formosanus (assembly GCA_013340265.1). NCBI lineage: Eukaryota > Metazoa > Arthropoda > Insecta > Blattodea > Rhinotermitidae > Coptotermes > Coptotermes formosanus. The sequence goes on from BLKM01000294.1 coordinate 1,166,847, forward strand.
TTTTCTATGGCAAGCCATTTTTGAGAACATAAATAATTTTGATATCAGCTTCATGTAAACTGGTAGATTTGTTAAAGTGATATGAACCAAAATTAAACTCATTTTTCTAGTTTTAAATAAAGCTCCCAACCCTCACTCCCACAATACAGAACTGCAGCAACATTTTTCTGATAATTTTGGAGGAAGAACGTGTGGCAAAGAGGCAGAAGACTTCACCATTATAGCTTCATTTTAAATGCACTTTATGTTAAAACAGCATAGATGTTCAAAATACTGCAAAGTAATGGTGTAATGTGAATGACATCATCCTGTGATGCACTGTCAGATCACAGAAGTTTCCTGGCTTACAAGTACAGACAATGATGAACTGACTCATCACAGTTCAGACACGTGTAATTCATGTTCTGCTGTCACTGGAAAACCACATTTTACAACAGGTAGTTGATTCAAAAGTATCAGAGGTCAGCAGTTGCTCTTCCGTCATGTGTTGTGTGAGAGTTGGTAGTAGGTGGGTCTTTCCTTGTCTGGCATGTTATGGAGTGTTGTTTGGTAGTTAGTCACTGATGTTTCGGGACAGCCTATGAGTTCCATCTGCAAGGATCAAGGCTGCTTGACCCTTAAAGTTTGGACAGATAGACCGTGCCAAAGTGTCGGTAACTAACTGATAATCAACGTTACATAACATCCCAGAAGAGTGAAAACCTTATTTACACTGTGGAAGAAGCCTGAAATCACACAACATTGGTACTGGTTGTAAATACGAATGGAAGGTCACAACAATAGACTGCAGTGAAGAATATTGCTCATGAAATAGCAATTTGTTGGAACCCATAAACTTTGTCAAACTGAGATTCCCACATTACTAGACAGTTGGGTTGCAAACACATCTTCTGTCAAAATGTTGTGTCCACTAAAAATTTTTTCTCTTTATATTTTCATAAAACCATAACATACTTATGTATAAGTCTATGAAGGATCTGTCAAGTTTTTACTGTCTCCTGTAAAATTGTATATCGGTGAGTTATGACAAATGGCTGTTATGTGAACAATATGCTTAAGTCGGTCCCGTGCTGTCCACACTTTGTCAAAAATTCTCTTTATAGCACCTGTGCTTAGAGCATATTGTTACTGTGTCAAGTTTAGTCTCTTGGTATACCTTAACTGCCTTTTCAGAAATTTCAAATTTCATGTTCATTGAAATCGTGATTTAAAAAGGCCTGTCAAGTGTAGAGTTCATTTATTGGTTTCTGGCCAGTGAGAAACCTACCACACTTGGTGGACAGGCCTACTCAGTATGTGCAGCGGCAAGGGCAGGACATTTGTTTTGTTTCATCCACCTATCTGCTGTTACTATCATTGTATAACTTACTTGCTCCTAGCCTGCTGATTGACAGTTTCAATGGTCTAAACTAATAAGTGACTCACTTAAGAGCAGATCACAACAAAGAAAGTGCAGTGTGACCAAGGATGCAGTTGAAAACTGCAACAGTTTCCCTCTGAAATTTCAGTGGAATTGTGGTAGTTGTTATGTATGCATATTTTAACTTTACTGATCACTACCCTGACAGTGGCAGCTGCCATCAGTCACAGCTGATCTCCTGTTTTCACCATAGTCACCTAAGATGTAGCACACCTATAAAAGAGGACGAAAAAAAGAAGATCTTGGATCTTGAGCAGGAAGTACAGACACTGCGACTTATGGTTCATGAACTGTGGATGTGTCGTCAAGCAGCTGTCTCATATGGTGAGTTTGATTGTGCTTATGCGAATTGTTGTATGTGTAGTGTCAGTTGATAGTTATATTAGTTGGGTGAGAAAGAGTCTTCTGGTACTCTGGCCTTACATAGACCATTTGTGCCACTGTCTGATGATAGATGACTATGGGGCATAGGTGGAATTATATCTATCATGGGAGAACCCAATTCCACAGGGTAAAACATGCCCCCATGTCACTTTGTGTACCATAGCTCCCACATGAACTGCCTTGGGATTCATCGTAGGTCTCTGTGGTAAGAAGCCAGCAAATAAATACCTGAGCTATGGCATGGCCTATGTTGTTACATACCTGCTTGGTGTAAATTTTAGATTTTACATACCTGTAAGTACACAGTATAGGGTTTTCCTTGGAAAGTGAATGTTTACACACGTGGTCAAGAAATTTACCACTTTTATGTGATCACTATTGCAGATTTCCACCACTGAAACCTATTCTGAAATTGTTTAATTCCTTCATCATTCTCGTAGTGTTTGTCTCTGAACACCGATTTTAATATTGTCTTTCCATTTAAATATAAGCTTCCTCTGTTGTCTCTTCCCTTGAGATTTGCTATTCAAAGCTTTGTGTTTGTTTCTTAATATTACCATCATTTGGGATGTGTGTAGTTGGTTGGCATATACCAGAATTTCAGAGGAATTTTTTGCCCCCAACTTCAGCCCTGAAGATGGCAGCAGCAGGTACCTGTCTATCATACCACCTGCCATTACATTCCAAAAGTCTGTAACCTTAATACTCACCCCTTTGTGTATCTTATGTGTGTAAATGTGACATGTTTGTTCCTTTTTTTGTACTGAATATTTTATATGTTTCATGCACTTCATCCCTTTCTGCCTATGAGCTAAGATAGCTCAGTTGGTATACTGACTAGGCTACAGGCTGGAGTTTGAGGAATCGTGAGTCATTTCCCAGTAAGGGCAAGGTATTTATCTTTCCTCCAAAATGTCAAGACCCAGTCTGTGGTCCACCCAGCTTTCTGTTCAATGGGGAGTGCCATTCCTTCCTCCAGGTGTAAAGCTGCTGGGGTATTAAGCTGACCATTCAGTTCCATCTAGTGCTGGAGCCATAATTCCATTCTGCCATATGTTTTCATGACATGCACAAAGCCAGCTTTACTGTTCCCACCCTTTACGTTTCATTCACTGAAACCAATGTGGAATTTATGCACTCACATAAACTTAATTATTTTTGTAATGGATCAGAATGAAGACACACTGCCAATCTGCGAATGCTTGTACACAGCATTTATTTTCCTTCTTTTCCTGTCCTTCCTTTCTCTAGTTTTTTTTGTCTTTACTTCCACCTACTTTTCGTTCCCTCGTGGGATGTACGGTGGTATTATACCTATGACAAATTTAGAAGCCAAGGGCATTTCAGCTGGTGAATAGCATTGATAGGAATGAATTTATTTGGCAAGTGCATTGAACAGTTTATTATTGCTTTAATTTTTAGACAGTGAAGAGACTTTGGTGGCTGTGGGCTGTATCATTTCATCAACATCAGTGCCACCAGACCAGCTGCCACCAACCCCACCACAACTACCACCACCACCACCACCACCACCACCACCACCACTGCCACCCCTTCCACTGTCATTAACACCTGTACGAATTGTATGCAAAAAATCAAAGGCTACCCATATGTGTCCTGAGTCCAAAGGACAGACTGTGCTATCACTGGGAGAGATTCTGAAGGACATTTCTAAGGTGAAACTGCGTCCTGTGGAGCGGTAAGTTTGGGTTGTTTGCAGGTATTTTATAGACTTCTAGTTGCTGCCCTGTTTTGTATATTTAGTTGTTGTCAATTGAATGTGTGACAAAATTTATATTGTACATATTTTATTTTCTTGTGACCATGTATCACCTAGTGTAAACTGTGGCAATATCACATGTGGCCACATAAAGATCTCCCTAGTGATGATCTGTATTGATCAATCAAAACATGCAGGAGAACTATTAAGTGATATTCAAAAGTAATGTGTTTACCATGTTGGTGTTTTTTTTTCTTTTCTTTCTTTCCCAATTTATGATACTTTAGTTACATGGTGTTACAGTGAATCAATGTAAGAGTCAAAATTTTGTTTGTTTGCTCAAAATAGGAGACTTTGTCTTAAACAAACAAAACATTATATAAGCATGTTTCAACTATACTTCTTTGATTAACAGATCTCCTGGTGGAAATCCTATAAGACGCCCCATAACTCCTACCAGTCCATCGAATGTTCTCGCTGCAGTGCTAAGAAAGAGGTTTGCAGCGATACAAAGTGTAACGCTTACGCCAGACTATCGTCACACTATCAACAACAGTCGCAACTCACAGGTAAGGTAAAGTTTTTTTTTTAATTGAAATAATTATGCAGCTATACATATATATTGAAGGCAGCTGTCAGCGACAAACATAGTATATTTTAGTAACTGTGTGTTCAGTGCTTCTGTCTGGGTATTTTTGGTACCTTGTGAAACATTTGAGAGAATTTAAGATTGCAGAATATTTGAGAATCTGAAGTTAGTCTTTGCATATTTCATGTTTCTGCTGTATTTAATTTTTATTCTGTCAAGCCTGTGGAAGGCAGTTGTGCAAGAAATGGCTCTTGCCTTTATGAGAAACAGTGTTCAGTAAATAACCAATCATGTAACTGACTCTTGTAGCAGTACCCAAATGTCCAACACAGCTGTTACTGGAGTTTGCAATTTGATATGATTCTAAACCAGTTCCATCTGTTATCCATCCACAAATGCATTTGAATAAGGTCCAGTTTAGTGTTATTTTTGTATCTCTCCTTCATCTCTACCACAATTTTGTGTGTGTTTCTAGTCTTCTTTACCCTAGCCCATTCTTAGTCTTTTAGTTTTAAATATCTTAACAGTAATACTAAGCAGTTAGAATGGAAAATCAAATATTATGCAGTCTCTTCATGTATAAAGTAGGCCTGCCTACATTCAGAAGATTGGAGAGTGTGACTTAAATTAACTGCACTGAGCCCAAAGAAAGAAGTTGCATGAAAGAACTTCCTATGCATCTCCCTCAAGTTGTTATGCTTCCCCTTCATTCTAATTCTCCATGTTCCCCTTTCAGTTGTCTAGCCATTCTGTTCACACAAACAGTCGTAGTAATAACCTTCACTAGCAGCAAGTGTGTTGGGCTGGCTGACAGACCAGAAGGGGTTGCAGAGGCATACAACCATATGCAGACAGTAGGAAGCCTCAAGTTGTTTCATTCCTATCATTCATGGGACTGTTGTTTTCCCATCTACTTCCAAATATCCTAAGTGGTATTTTATCTTCAAAATATTGAACCTAAATTTTGATCTCTTGGATTGGAAAAAGAAGTGTGAGCTCATGGAATATAGGATTGTTGCAGCTGGTAGATGCAACAAGGAAGTGTTCTTTTTGTGATGTGTAATTTTTCTTACAGTCTGGCATGGACATGATAGAAACCTGCAAGCCATCAGTGGTTGTTCAGCTTTTTGAATAAAAATTGAAGAGCACCTTTATGTCATAAGTCAGTTTCAGTGTATATTTATGAACACAACTGTCTTTTATGTAAATACTCTTTCCATAGTTAGTGTTGATAGATAAGTTTTTTGTCATTTGTACAAAATTATGATTTATAAGTAACTGTTTTTACCTTCCATACAGATAATTTCAGAGCTGGAAAGTCATGAGTGTGTACAGTAAAGAGACAAGTACTGTTCTTTGGTGATAACGTGTTACAGAATCAGTACAATGCATATTTGTGTTCAGTCACCTGATAGTTGGCCAATTTTATAATTTTGTGCAGTGTGGCAAGATTCAGACATACTACAGTCCATCTTTTTTATTTCTTCCTCTCTCTGTGGTCCCACTAAGGAGAGGGTTTTGGATGAAACCTCCCAATATCTGTCATTCTGTGTGTTTTTATTACCTCAGTCCACAGTTTTCCTCAGTTTCCATGCTATTAATTACCTGGACACAATTTCAAACACAATAATAAAGAGATGGTTCACTGGATAAAAATCCTCAAATATGTGTCATACCATATTTTTAATCTTTTGGCTCTGTATTTTTAATAGTATTAAACACTAAGGCATCTCATTCCAGGTTATTTTTTGGCTGTTTTGTTTTTGACTTGTAATTTCCAGATCACATACAAATCCTAACTCATTCCACTGTAAGCATTTTACTTCCAACCTCCTGAATATAATGCTTCTTAAAAGGTTTTTAACCATTACTTATATTTTACTTTTTATCGTTCTGTTTCACTGCCTGTGATTTGGCACCATCAACTTTTAATTTGAAGTTTATATACCAGTGTGTCAGCAGGTTACTTTAGCAACAAATTTTAGAGTGTTTCACATTAGGAATACACTTTAATGCACTGTAAAAATTTCAATGTTTGATGATCAGGAAATAATTATTGTTAATATTTGGGTGGAATGTGACTTTATAAAGATTTCAGAGTTCCTGTTCCAAACAGGTGCCTAGAAGATGCCATATATAGCAGTTCAGAGAATGTGTTTAGGTGCTAGAATGTGCAATCATTAACTTAATTTAACTTTTACTAGAAATTTGTGAATATGACAGTAGCATAATAAAAGTATGTGATACTGTGATGCCTGATGTCAGGTTTGTGACACTGTTGTTCTGTTTGTGGATGTTAATGTTTTGGAGGTACCTGCATTTTTGGCATCAATGAATTGTGTCTAAGTTGACGATGAAGTTATTAGGGTGAACAAGTGGTTCTGTTGGATAAACGAGTTGCAAGGAAGGTGACCAACTTGATTCCACAGGAGTAGGGAAAAGGGACAGAACCCAGTCCAGGCCAATAGCAATCTGCTGTTCTATTTGCTGCTTCCTTATATTTCATGTTTTACTGTTCCTGCTGGGCAGGATAATACCGTATCTTCTCCTGCTCCCAGCACTTTAATGAAAGCTATATATTTTGATGAAGATCTGTTAAAATTTATGATATAAAATTTCAGGACTGTATTACAGAGTACATGGAACTTGACTGCTCTTGGACATTGTGTGTAATATGGTATTATTATCACTCGTGCTTGAAAGTTTAAACTGTAGCTATGTTGGTACTACAGACAGTAACAAATTAAAATTCAACAATGTTCTGGAGAAATTTGTCCAAGAATAAAACGATATTTACTCCACAAAGGAAAATTTTTAGAATTATGGCAAATGCCAAATCTAGAAACTCATGCAAAAACATGTTAGAAAATTAAATATTGTACCTCATCTGTTGTGAATATGTATGTTTGTTAATGAACTTAATCATGAATAAGCCAGATTATTTTCAGGCAAATCCAGCTGTACACAGTGGTAACAATAGGGATAAGGGCTGCCTCCATAGATCAGCTGCCAACTTCTTATGTTTCCAGAGAGGTGCTTACTATGGTAGCATTAAAATCTTCAATATTCTTCCCCTGGTTTCAAAAGTATTACAGATTCAAGGAAAAATTTACAGTAGCATTACAAAGATACCTTCAATATCTATTCAATATATCAATATTCAACCTATTCAGTGTATCAATTCCTGATATCCAAAAAGGAATCATAATTCATTTAGAAATTTTTGTAATTGTGTTCAATCTTATTATGTTACTGCATATCACAGGGTTGTCATTTTCTTACGAGGCATCTGCAGTCATGACATCATTTCCATTAGAGCAGCTTGTGTGTTTGTATCATACATAAGCTAAATACAGTTTTTACAAGATGTGTCGTCATAAAATCACGGAAAAGTTTTCTCATATGCCTATTCAAAACATGAAAGAAATTTTTGTATATGTGAACAGGTTTCAATCAACAGATTCCATTCTAGACAGTAATAGAACACACAGAAAACATGTGTTAACTGAGGAAAATATGGATGAAGTTGGTGCTAGATTAAAGACATGTTCCAGAAAATCACTGTCTCAAATTGCAGAGCAAACTGACATTTCTGCACCATCAGCACCAAGTGCAACAAAATTGCTGCGTTTGCATCAGTATAAGACAACTGTGGTTCACAAACTCTGTAACACAAGATTGTGAAACGGACTGAATTTTGTGAACTGGTACTTTCGTAGGTGCATGTTGGAGTAGTGGACTGCATGCTTGTTCTCCTTAGAGGCAAAGCTTGGTTCCATCTCAGTGGACACATAATCTCTCAGAATAATAGCTTTCCATTATTAATTGACATAGTGCCATTACATGGTATTAAGGTTGGTATCTAGTGTGCTATGAACGGGAGTGGGATACTCTTTTTTTCTCGGAGAATTTTCACACTGATATATTACACAAATTCTGACACCATTTTCTGAACATCCGTCAGACTGTGAGAGAACTTACACCCTTTTTCAGCAGGACAGTACAGCAGCTCACACTGCAAACGATTCTGTGTACTGTGTAAAGAGTTTTTTTGGTGACAGAATAATAATCAGGGGATTGTGGCCTAGCCTCCTGTTTACCAGACCTGAACCTGTGGGAGTTCTTACTTGTGGGGGATGCTGAGGAATGAAGTGTATAGTAATAGTACTTGCACTGGAGATGGTCTGAAAGAAACTGCTTATTAGAAGCTAGCAATGAACAACGTGTTTGTTCACCTCTACAAGCCAGAGGGAACTACTTCCAGCACTTTCTTTAAATATGGTGAGTGAAAACCTAACATTAACTGCAATACATTGAACTTAAAGGTGTGAACTCCCACTCACAGCAAATTGGATTTGTGGCGATTGGTGTGCTGTTAGCCATCATGTGTAATGGTTTGAGTTCAGTGCAGTGCATGATGTCAAGTAAGGAAGGTCCTGTATATGTACGTGCATGTGTGTATATGTGTGTGTGTGTGCATGCACAGAATATAAATGCTTGGATGTCATCTGGAAGTATGTGTTTCATTTAGAGTTTCACGAATATAAGTCCACTTGTTCAACGTCCGTCTGTTAGTGGGGACATGCACATATTAAATGTGGATGTGAGCATAATATTAAAATGAATCTTACCGAAATAGGTTGTTATGAGATTTTAGGCTGGATTCATCTGATGCAGGATAGGGTGTAGTGGAGGGCTGATGTGAACAAGGTAATGGGTCTTTGGGTTTTGTATAAAGTGGGGATGTAATTGAGCAACTACTAGTTTTCCAAACATGTGCTTAGGCACATACTGACGTGCCTTTATGCCTAATAAGTAACATATATTGTCAGTCATACTGTCAAGTGTGCTGGCCTTATCACTTGTGTATTGTTATCTGTTTGAGAGGGGCAAAAACTTGGGATCAGAATTACATATCAAAAATTGTGTTTTCTTATCTTATCATTAAACAAATGGTGTGGTGTTGAAACATACGTTTTGTACAAACATATCAATCAGAATTTCCTCAGTGTTACATTATAGTAACCTAAACTCCAGTTCAAAGGAAAGATCTCAAAATGATTTTGGTGCCATTTTGGACTTCACTTTCATTTATTGCAGTAAGAAATTCATTACCAATAGAAATAATCAATAGGGGAGATATTAACAGTCCAGTCTGTTACTGACAGTGCTGATAAAAAGTGATGATACTGCACTGCATAAAGGAATAGCTATTTATTCTTTGTATTTTGTACAATATTAGTTGTATCACGAGACACATGCAATGGCATTTATAGATCTTTTCAAGCCCTGTATTATATGATAGGTCAGTACAGTGGCTAGGTACTGCAATATGAATCTCAGTTAAGGAATGATTTTTCTCTTTTCCACCACGTCCAACCCATTGCGGGGAACCACATGTCGCCCTGTTCAGTAGGTGGGAAGTTTCTTCCCGTGAAGTGAAACCACTGTGCACCGGTTTTTGTTACGTAAACCACAAACAAAAAAATGTTGCGAGTTACAACTGCCGCTTTTTCTGTCCTCCTAATGCCCACTTATGGGTGTTTCCCTAAACAGGTTTCTATAGCATGTTCTGTACCAGTTTCCCATCGTTTTATTCACGATGAGTGTGGAGTGAACGTAAACACGTGCCGGGCAGGCAGCGATAAAGTGTTGGCCTCTTATTAGTCACCATGTCACGCGATGTCTTTATTACACAGGGACAGGAAATCAGTAAAGCACAGCAGTACGTGTGATACAGTTTAAAGTGTTCTAGTATCATTAGGACAGTGGCTGGTGGGTAGTTATCGTAAGTGGCGTTCAGAACTTCACATTCTTTCGTTATAACTGTTGGTTTATTCGAAATTGGGTCTTTCAAGTGTCGTAATCGATGCCTTGTGCGTGTATATGTCAGTAGACCGTGAAAGAGTATACAGTATAAGCCCACACCTGCCACTTTTGCGCCTTGGTTGAGAAATCTAGTTCATCCACATTTTGTTTGTCCGCCGTTTGCGCCTAATCGTCGGGAATGCCCACATTAGTCTCACAATATTTTTATTCTTAAAATGCTGTAATTTCGATACAAGAGTATTCTAGCGTCAGAGACGGTTCTTTTCCCGTCGTCTAGGTTTTGGGATCCGAACATCAGACCCGTAAGATAATTGTTTGAAGTTAATAACTGTAAAAAAAAGTATGAAAGCTTATTAGGAGTTTGGAAACTTGAAAATAATAGGAGGTAATTCGCACACCTGGCTGCCTGCTATTCTCACAATGTCATTTTTGTTACATTGTGGTGGTGTGTAGTGGAACGTACCGATAGTTCCACGGAGCGTGCACGAATATCCGCTGTTTGCAAAGTAAATGTGGCATAAGTAACGTGGATTTAAAAGTGGAGTAAAGTGCACTGGGATCGAAGGTAGGATCCGTCACTTCTCAATGCTACTACAGGTTTAATTAACTAGGCCATGGCAATCCGAACTTTGATGTAACAGCGAGGAGAAGAAGAAGAAGAAGAGGGGAGGGGGGAGGGTGGTTCGCGGGGGGGAAACATCCGCGAGTCGTCCGTCAGTCAGCTGTCGAGTTTGTGAGAAGGTTAGTGGGCGGTTGGTGGACCTGCGGACGAGAAGGAACGTCATCAGGTTTGTCTCACTCCTTTGTAGTGTGTCAAAATTTTGCCTCTTCTTTTAGAGGAATTACGGCAAGAAATTGGCGATTGTGAGATTACAGTGTGCATGAGTCACGCGGTTTGTACGGCATCATAATGTCATTGTAGTGTTAAGAAGACTGTGTTGCCAAGTGAGATAGGAAAAGGAGAAACGTTGGCGCCAAAATTCCGAAGTCATGTATTAGGACGTACGATAATGAAATCCTCATGTTAGTACTTAATATCGTCGTTTAAAACAAGGAATGAACGCTTTTTTAATTGGAAAATGAAGACGCCTCTTTGGAGACATTGTAACATTTCAGACAGGCACCTAGGGGAGAACTTCACATCTCATTCCGTAAGCCCGATTTTTAGGTTAAATGAAGGCATTGTATCAACTGCACATTTTATATTTTGCCGAATGGGGATGAAGAAATTTTCTTAAACAGCGGGGAAGACCGACTTTGTGAGCTCCTGACATGTTTCAAGTTACTGTCTCAAAATTGGCATGCAAATACTGAGGAAAACCGATAATTTAAATTTCAGTCAAGGTGACCATATTCCGGAATGATGTTTGAAGTTGAGCCCCTTTAAGTACGCTGTTGGACTGCTAACAGTCACATCACGTTATTAGGTTTATACTTTTATGTCATAAATGTGTTTATTGACGCTTTTGTAGCTTAAGATCTGGTCCCCACGTAGCGTTTGGTGGTTCCACTTGACTCTCGAACTGGAACTTTGGCTCATCCTCTCTTGTGTTGTCCCCTTCGTGTGTGTAGGCCACTGGATGTGGTGATGGTGTGAAACGACCGTGGCATATTCGCTGCACACCTGATCACCTTCTGCCTTGTGGAGCGTGCTTTGAACGTGCAAATCAAACCTGCTTTTTGATGTTTGTACGAGGAGAAAGAAGAGCGCTTTGTTGCGTCTTTCTTTATTCTTCCACTTCCGTATTTTTTTTTTTTTTACTCTGTCAGCATGTAGGTCTATATCGAGGTGTTGACTTAACACTTTAACGTACAATGGAAATCATATATGCCACCCAATTTAATGTTAAAGAACTCTGCAGAAAGAGTATTTGTTATACGTTTCTATATGAATCTGACGATTGTATATGAAACTTGGACTGTTATAACATTGAAGCCTTCAGCGCCGTCCCATGTTAAGAATGAAAATCAAAACCAAAAATTTCGGGCACAGGATCGGTCGCCGTCCTCGGGCAAAAGATTAAGGTAAACACATATTATGCTCGATATGTTTCATTTTAAACAAGGAATGATAGAGTCCAAAAATTGAATGATTCCAAGAGTGTAGTTAATTCCAGTTGCTTCTGAGAGCAGCCAACAACTTCCACAGAAGCCAGTAGTGAAATTAGCGTCATAGTAGAAACACAGTGTGGTTTATTGGAGAGAAGATCCAAACGTTTATGATACATTCATCATTTACTATTAAAGTTTTAAGTGTATTGACGTGTCAGATCCTTAATTACGATCTTTTAATATGTCTGCGTGTGGTTGTGTTCTTGAAGTGTGTTGTCATCACTTAGCCGTTTAATTATTGCCTTTAACCTTTTAAAGCCTAGCGATAACTTTACGTACCACCAGGTTCAACATTCAGTAATTCTCCGTGATGCTCACATCGCGTTTATGTATTTTGTACATATCTCGGGACAAACTGCAACTTTTACCGTAAACGGCAGCAACTCATTCGTTTTTTATAACCGAGGTTGAAAGTGTTTACTGCTCGGTACGCACAGAGTCTTTATATAAAGCAGATTACGTTTCGTCTTTAAAGGGTTAATGCGCATTGCAAATGTAGCAGTGAACTTTTTTATCAAAAATGCGATTTCCGCTTCTGTGATAACGAATGCTTGTCAAGTGTTAGTGACTTGTGTATTTGTCAGTCTGTCGAATGAATCATATTAGTCTGCCTGTACAACGAAACGTACCATAAAACGATCACCGTTTGTTTTGACAGTGAAGTTTTCTTTTCTCGCAACGCAGTCGGCAGTAAAATAGTAAAACAAAGCACCTGTAGAAAGAAATTATAACGGCGCGGTAATTTCTTTTTGTGCTCATAGACGTCACTCCTCCCGGGTGCGATGACCTGTAGATGGTAACAAATCACGTAACACTGACGTGCTAGGTAACTGCATATATCGTCGATTCATACCCAGTTGCATATCAGAAGTTAATCACACAAATTACAAAAATGCTAACCTAATCGGGGGTGAAATTAGAAGCAGCTAATACGTTCTTTGTACGGAACTACTGAACTGAAAGTTTGCTGAAAGAATGTGGTTGTGGCCTGTTACTGTTAAGACAAACCAACAAACGCACACATGTTTATAAGTATGTATTTGTTATGATACCCTACATGTTTCGGGGGTCCAGCCACCACTATCAGGGGGCACCAAAAGGTCACAAGTACCGTTTTGCATCCATTAGTCGTATGATATTACATTTAAGAATATTCCAATGCCTCAGTTTATGATAGTTAACTGCCGATCAAATTATTACAGTTAAAATAACATGATACTCGCTTTCTCCCAGACTGTACAGTCAAAACGACGTGATTTACAAATATAATATGTATGTATACAGTAATTGTAGATAAAATGTTGAAGGTTTATATTAAAAATATTACAGTGTACTGGAATTTGGGATAGCATTGCGTACAAGCGATCCTGATCTCTGGTGGATCTCGTCCTTACGTCGTGTGTGTGTGTGTGTGTGTGTGTGTGTGTGTGTGTGTGTGTGTGTGGCGAGCCCGAAAGGTATCTGTGCGAAGTAGTGTAATTTTGGCTCATTTCTATGACACAGAAAACACTGTGGCGCTATGACAAAGACAAGTCGGTTAATGCTGTTTAAGGAAATAATTGAAATTTATTGTGAGAATCTTAGAAAAGACGCAAATTGGCTGTGAGGGTGTAATGTCGAATGCCTACATGTTAAAGCTGGTAGCACACTGAGACACCAATGTGCGTTATTACGTTATACTAAGAATGAATAACATTCGGTGATTTGAACGCACGAGTAGGCGACAAACTTACACTGACTGTGGGCATACGACCGTGTCAAATCCCGGAGAAGTACGCTGCTGCTGACAGTGAGGAGATTGCGTCGAATTTAAATAGGTGGTTATTGGGGTGAAGAAATATGCTAATTATTAATGTCTGCGGACAGAATAAAAATTCTAATTCGGAACAAATATAGAGAATGAGGCTGTTCCCACTGTTGTTTCAGTTACTTCCAAATTCCAACATGAAATTATCGCGGTTATCAGCACTGTTTCTGAATTTGGTACGTTAAGTGATTGAGAAGACAATTTCTGTGTATCGGCAGCTTAATTGTTCTCTTTTAGTCTCAACACGGCGCTATCGGTTTCCCTCAGGACGTTAGTACTACCCATCCACCACACTACAGGTCGTCACACACCACGACACGTGATACCGTCGGTTACATGAAAGTCTCATAGTTTACACGTGTTAACTTTACTTTGTCGGTGTTTTGGTTTCTTCGATGCATAACTGCTTCCTTCCACATCGGTTCCACTTAATTACTTACCAGTCATTCAAACATTCGACGCCATATAATCTGAGCTACCGAGCAAATAATTAAATAAAGTACAGATAAACAAATATCTAATGAAATTAGTAGCTAAAAAGTAAATTTAAAATTGTGGCTGTGTACTCTGTGATGGCATATGGAGGAGTGGAAGTATAAGCTCCACTAATTCTTAACCTCGGCATTAGATGCAGGCGAGTAGTTAGCCTCATGACCGGCCATTTTGTTCCGAGCAAAGAGCCCCCGGAGCCCACTGAATAGGGGAAAGTGTAGAACCCATAGTTGGGCTGTACGCTTTGGAGGAAAGAAATATTAATTGCCTTTGCGGGAAATCGAACCAAATTTTCTTGCTTGTTCGACCCACAGCCTAGAGCTGGCCCGTTCAAATCGTAGCTCGTGGGCAACCTGTTGCCCGCGACGCGGTGTTAGTGTTACTTTGCCCACTGGGACTTTTGAAATGAGAGCGCGCATTTTAACCCTTTCTCTGTCAAAGCAGAGGCAGAAGGCAAATTTGGAAACTTACGAGCTGTTTATTTATGAAGACGTACGTTATATTACTAACTCAGTTCGTAGAAATGTGCTAAAAATAGCGACACTATAACCTATGTAGTGAGTTTTACTCTTTAAACAATTTGTTCTGTTATCTCTTTATATTTTATATTGCGCACAGTGCAATAGGTGCAATTACGCTTGCGCATATTCATTCGTCATTCTGTGTTTTGAATTTCATGTTGCCATCATACCACGGGCGCACCCAAGGGGAGGGGGGGGCTGCCGGGCTCCAGCCACCCAAAACACCCAAAGCTGAAAATTAAAAAAAAACAGGTTTTCTAGATATTATGGTATCAAAAGTTATACGCGATTTTCTCTTCAGCCTGACTTCAGTGACTAAAATCGCCTGATGACCAGTACATTAGAATTTAGAAAAATAAATTAATAAAAGTAAAAAAAAAAACAAGACGACGGGACACTGTGATTGAGTCACGGAACATGTAGTTATATCCGTATGTATATAAATGCAGTTGCAGGCAGCGTTATGTTGTACTTATAGCATGACTTCTATAACATATTTTGTAAAATCATACATAAATTATATATAGCCTCAGGGTCAGCCCCTCCCCAAGGGAAAATTCGGGGTGCGCGCGTGCTTCATGGAGACCAAATCTTGCCGCAGTTGCCCGTAACACAGCGGGCCTGGCCTGGTGAGTGTCGACTACGCTGTATCGCTTCGCGATTAAACTGGTAATACGGAGTCTCGAAATAACTCGTGAGAAAACTGACTGTATGAAAATGACAGGTCTACAAGTGGGTCCAGGGGGCTTGTCGATTATACGGACTCATTTGCCAAATATCCTGTATAATATTATTGACCTTCATCACCATGGTCTTCCTCACAATCTTTCATCGTCCACGTCAGTAACACTACCGCCTTAAGTGGGTCTTGGCCTCTTACAGTACTGCGCCATCATCTCTGTCCTTAGCTTCTGTCCTCCAGTTTGTAACATTCGCCTTTCACATCAATCCATCTTACTTTGGGTCCTTCTACTTTTCTTTTTCCTGGGTCTAAAATTGCTGGCCACTAGAAGAAAATGTCATTTGTTTTGTCCAAATGGCGGTCACGTAAACTTGTGACGCTAGAGCAGCTTCTTGTCTGGTTTGGTCGGTGACGCACGTAGCGCCGACGTTAGATAAATGGATATGCACACAGAGCCCTGGTGGAATGATAAGGGACAGAGGCAAACTGCGGTGTCCGGTGAAAAACATATCTGTGTCACACTTTTCATCATAAATCTTACATGGTTTGTCCTGGCATCGAACACGAGTCCCCGCGGTGAGAAGTAACTGATGTCAATAATTATAGAAACGGGACGGGTGATCTTTCTTGGTTTTACGCAAGGAGTGCAGGGTCCGCGGTGGCGCAGTTGGTTGAGGCACTGCGCTACCAGCCGGCAGGTCGCGGGTTCGAATCCCGATTGTGCCACTGGAATTTTTCATTTACATAATCCTTTCGGTCGACTCCTGGGGGGTAAAGGCGGCCGGTGCATATGGCTGATAACCTTGCCACCGTCATATGCCGATTGTCTAGAAATCTGGGAGCCTCGACCTCCTGGAACCCTGTGGGCCTGTCCAGGCCTGTAATGGGACTGCTTTACCTTTACGCAAGGAGTGCATGACGCTGTTTACAAGCGACAGGAGAACGCCGCCACAATAAAAATCCCGTGTTTAACACCGCACTGACGAACCTGTACCGGCTTTGTAGCAGTACCACAGCAGTGACGACATTCACAGAAATTTTGAAATCTCCCGATTACGAAAGAGGAGCGCCAACCACAACACCACGAAGTTTGGTAGAAAGTCCCAAGGTTTTTGGTGTCCAACGCCGTAACACGAAGGCACTGAATCACTCCGAATCCTGGAACGCACCAGCCCAACAGCTGTATGTTTTAATTCTGTTTCCCTAAGATACATGGCACCGTAAGCCGCTTGTACATTTTCACCATTTCCACGGAACCCTTCAGTACAACTCGTGGTAGCGTTTGAAGTTGAAATGATGGTGATGATGATGATGACGATGATAGTAATAATAATTCAGTTAAATTATTGTTTAAAAACTTTAAATACCAACAAATGCACAAATAGTTTTCTTTTCTCGTCAATTATAATACACTCCTACATGTTTCGACCCTGCTGGGTCATCTTCAGGGAGAAACCTTCCGTTGTCGTTACACTATGTTGCACTATACAGTTTAGCGAGAATGTGCTGTTGACTGTGCACAGCAACAGCACATTGACGAGAAAAAAAAACTCTTTGTGCATTTGTTGGTGTTTAAAGTTTTTTGTATAATATAGTGCACGGACATGGAACACATTAAATTATTGTTTATTAATGTGCCGAGTCAAAAGCCAAACGGCCATTCACAGAAACAGCGTAACGTACAGACAAAAATGACAGTAAACAAGGCACAAATGAAACCGACATGGGAGAAACGAACAAGTGTAGTTAAATGATTAATTAGGACAACGTGTAATAAATAACTAATAATAATATCAAATCTGAGTCTGACAGTTTGCCTTCTGAAGGTGTCTGATAATAATTATAGTTTAGTAATTTAATACAAACTTTGTTACAAAACAGTAGTTTTCCTAGGAGTAAAGACAACAAACCTAACACTCAGGAGAACCTAAAGCAAAAACCCTGATGTTCTGCTGACCAGAATCTACTCAGCTGTTGGACCCCCTGTTGAGAAGCATTGTTTCAATGCGTGTAGTGCTGGCTGATGTGGTATTCTTTCGAGCCACAGTTTACGCGATTCACCTGTCACCTGTTCTTTCCAATTGCGCTACTTCTGACGCCTCATTCGGTCTAAATTTAATTTGAATCGCAAAAGAGCCCCCTGCGTTATCGTCATTTAGGGGCCTGAACGTACAGCCCGTGACTCAGAACTGTAACAAGCCAATAAACGCATTCAGCGAGTTCTAAGGTTCTCATGGCGGTGAATATGAAGATTGCCGTGTTCTGAGAGGCAGCAGGTTCTTCCGAAACGCTGGTAACTGTCTGTCTGTCAGCTCGGCGCGGGGTCACATCCCAGAATACACTGACGTTCAGTAACGGTACTTATAAACATACTACAGAAGTGATTCTCTTGTCAACTAAGTACGTAACCAACAAACCAAGAAAAAACAAATTTGTTTAGAAGGTTCAATAACAAACAAGACAGGCAGTGTGCGTTTAACATAACTTAGAGGCGCGTTCGAGTAACCATTTGGCCGTGGAAAAGCATTGAGTATAACATATTCTCAGTGTGTGTCTGTAGCCCTAATTACCCAGCATGCAAAGAGCATGCGCCGCATTATGTTGTCATCGATAGCCTGTCCGGCTGTACCATACTTGTCCTCATTATCTCTTAAACGGCACGATCTTCGTAAAAAAGTTACGGAACGTAAAATGTGTGTTTTGATTTTGTCTACAACTTCAGTCCTAAAAATTTCTCATTCCAAGAAGAATTAAGCCATTTATTATCATAAATGTACTTACGTTTTCATGTAAAGTACCATTTATTCTTGTGAGGTTTTAATGAGACTCGAACTTTTTCGACAGAATTTCGAAAAATACTCAAATCTCAAATTTCATGAAAATCCGTCCAGTGGGATCCGAGTTCTTTCATGCGAACGGACGGACAGACAGACCTGACGAAGTTAATGGTCACTTTTCGCAATTTTGGAAACGCGCCTAAAAAACTTACTGACGTACGAGGTGTCTAAGTGCGTAAGTAGTTACGAAATATAAAGAAGTTAAGTCTGTGGCGCAGTGGTCAAGAAATTTCCTGCGTGTATTGAAAATTTATGTTCATAAAATTGTCCTATCCTGGAGCAGCATCGGGTTCATATCTTCACGTTCCATTTGTGTGAAGACTGGGTTTTATGTTTATAAACCCATGACGCGCGTTAAAAAATTTCTGTTTTGTCAGTGTTACCTTTTCATTCATGCAATTACTGCGGATTTTGATTTTTTGAGACCTCAAGTAAAACAGGACTACAACTTGGGAGTTCCGTAAGGGAGGAGAATATTAAAAAAGTGTGCACTGGTGTGGAATTGAGGTGGGTGACGATGAGGTTGAGTTCTTTGTCAGGCTGAAGATGAAACTTCAGGTCCCACAGAAACAGCAGATTTCGTGACTAGCCAATAACCTTTAAATGCTTAAAGAAGACAGGTTGGGTGCATGTGCAGCTAAGGTACAACCACTGTAAAGGTGCGCCCACTCCAGTCGTGCTTGTATTCGTGGTGTAATGGCTGCAACTATCTGTGTTCAGATGGCTCGTTGCGTTACTTGCAACACCCATAATGCCATTCGCCAAATCAAGTTTGTCTTTGAAGTTTACCGCACCTGTGTAGAGCCACTGAAGCCTAGGACTGTGGTGGATCATGTTACTTCGCCTTAGTTCCTGAAGCCGTCCACATTCGCGGAAGTCGGAACCCAAGCACAAGTACCCCGGACGTAAAAAGGCGTTGCGTTTGTGTCAGTGGCACTAAGTAAAGTAAGAATGCCGTCAAAGTTCCGAAATCCTTACCGACCTCTGGCGATCCACAGTGTGCGAAACTCTGTCTGTGTGGTCTGCGACTTCCTGTAACGCCCACGGAATAATTTAGCTCAAGCAGTAATGGGAAGTTTTCTGTTCGATCTGGTCGGAGACACCGATTATTCTGACTGATTTTTCTTTTTTGTGTTTCTCCTCTGTACATCCAGACGGCATGGAGGACATTCCTTCAAATCACGTCACGACCGCTTTATTTCACACATATTTTTCAATTCACCATTCACTGGTCACACGATAAGCATGTTCTAGTTCACTTGTCTGATTTGAGGAAAGATTGTGGGTGTGGCTTGGAGGGAATGAGGCAAATGACGAGAAACCTCCGACAGGAGAGCTGGTCTCAAATCCGAGGTCTGAACTCGGGACTTAACCCAGTGCAGAGCAGGAGATATGGCGCGGTTCTGTAGTCATGTAGTTGATGACGAACGTTTCGGGAAGTATACTGCCTCCATCTGCAAGGTACTATGAAGAAGTAGGCTCTATATTAGTAGGCCCACCCACAGTCGTAATGGCGGCGGCGGAAGGGGGGGGGGGCTGACACAGTATGAGTCTTCACCGCCTAAAAACGTCAAATCTCGTTCTGTGTTTTATAGATCGCTGTGATGGCATGACACTTCCTTCGCTTCCACTCGACGTTCCAGTGCCGCCTGCAGTTCTTGCTCGGCGTAGGGCCGTCTGTGTCTTGAGGACGCCTGACAACAACAGAAGGCCTATGCAGGTAAGGAATCTACAGCGTTTCCAGTGTCCAGGTTTAACTGCTGCCCGCAGGGGGGGGGGGGGCCAGCGAGAGTGGGGACACAGTATTTGCCACAAGACTAAACCTTGAACCTTGCATAACGAGTTACTGCCCCTCAACTTACTGTAATGGTCAGCCCCGTCTCTGCTGGGGGAAACATCAGCGGTTTGGGGTCCTGCTGTTGTCCTGATAATCAGAGTTGATCCTGCCGTTTTCAGTCTTCAACTCCTGTTTATTTACAGCCATTCTGCGACGGTAATTGACGGTTACGTAACATCTCCAGTTAGCCCAATTGAGCCATGTCGCATTTATTTGAGTGCTGTATGTTGCTCTTTTAAATTTCGTAATATTTGCTGTAATGCAGCTGATAAATCAATACTTGGTATAGTTTTTGCAATTCATGTTGATATCTAATTGCACTCGTGTTTATCTGTTAAGTGGATGTAGCTTCATTTACAACTGACAATTTAAAAGGTTTTGTGTACAGATGATACCGATCGTGTGTGAGATATGAGGATTTCACTGCGCGAGCGTCTTATGTGTATTGTAGTCGTCTGGGACACTGCACCCTGTGCTCTGATCAGTAGGTACCAAGTTTTGGAAGGAGTGTACAGAGTGTGCCTGGACCACTCGTCGCGGGAGTGACAGCTACATGCATCCATCGGTATAAAAACTCGCCGACCATGTCATCTGACCACATTTACATAACCCCCCCAAAATTTGTTCTATCCCCAGAAATGCAATACAAACCTCAGAACAGAAATTTGAGATGTGTGTTGTTTAACCTTTTAAAGACGAAGCATATCTGTTTTATATAAGGACCCAGCGCGTACCGCGCTGTAAACACTCTCCACTTCGGTTATAAAAACCGGTCTCTTAATGTTTTATAAGGCAAAAGTTGTTGTTTGTTCTGAGATCCGTACAAAACACATAAACGCAATGTGGGCACCACGTAGAATTTTTTAATATTAAACCTGGTGGTACGTAAAGTTACCGCTAGGCTTTGAAAGGTTAACAACACTGCAGTTTTCTAAGATTATATTGCTTCGGTGGTATACTACGGGACATTGTGGAAGTACTTGGATAAAAACCCATTCGAGTGCCACTTGGTCCACCACAAATCCCACACGGACTGGCATGGAATCCCAGGTCTCCGGTGTGAGAGGCCATTTATTAACCATCTGACTCATGGCACGGCCTTCGGAAGAAAAGAAATGTGGACACACTTGACAGAACGTGGTACGGTCAGGGGTGCGTTTCAGAAGAGGGTTGAAAATTGACAGTACAAAAGGCAACTAGCAAAAGAGTGGCGTATGTGTTATTAGGGTCACCAGTTTGCGGTTAGAATTTTTGTAGGCCTTCTGAATTGGCATCTGCTTATATTGAAGCATAGCTAATGCTTATTTCGTGTTGAAACATGATTTTTTTTTACGCGAGGAGTTTAAAAACTGTCCGCGAGACATGCAGAACTTCTAATTTTCGCCGGATATTAATAGTTGAACATAAATTTCTGCCAGTTGGTTCACAATGCGAGTTGCGTGATGTCCAAATTTTGTTACGTCTTTAAAATTTATTCAAATGGGCCAAGCAGCCTTTGCCAAGGGTCATTGCTGTGACGGAACCAGGAGAACAGGGTTTGTCGAGCTCATTAATTCTGTGCAGTTCAGAATCAGTGGATTAAACCAGATGATTCATAGCCGCGAAAATATATAAAGTAGTTGTGCAGAACGCAATGCCAACTTAAAAGAAAAAAATGTAGCGGATAGATATCGTGCCAAGCAGGGCTGTGGCGTCGGAGTCGGTAAAAATGTACCGATTCCGACTCCGACCTCAATCTAAAATCTTAACTAGATAATCCAAATCCAGAGCCCTGATAGCTACAGTAACCATTAGACTTATCCCTAAATATAGGTTGTAAGTCTAAAAAGTAGCCTGATGATTCATGCAGTGGTGATGAAACGTCTCATAGATTTACCGTTATTAATGCATGTTGAGTTTATATGAAGGAGTCGGAGTGAAGTTTTAAAAATGTATGAGTCGGAGTCGGAAGTTTTGTGTAGCGACTCCACAGCCCTGGTGCCAAGGTAGCAAAGTAAAACGCAGGTTAATTTTTCTGGACCGGGGTTGGATATGGGGTTAGAATGAAGTGACCGCATGGGTGGGGATAGCGTAGTCAGTACAACGACTCCCTGTGACTTGGACGGTCTTGGGATCGATCGAATCCCGGTGGCGGCGAGATTTTCCCCACCCGTCCAGACCGGCCCTGGGGCCCACCAAACCTGTACAGTGGGTACCGGGTCTCTTTCACGGGGGTAAAGTGGCCGGGGCATGGCCTTGACCATCCACCCCCCTCCCCCCCATCTAGCGCCGAGGTTACAGAAAGAGTAGAGTATAGGATGCAGAACGGTGTTTGTGACCCTTGATGCCCCCTGATGATAGTTGCTTGACCACCAAAACTTGTGGGGTTGATGTTATAACATACTGTATATATTTATGGACAGTGTGTGGGTTTGTGGTCTGTCTTAACAGTATTAGATACAAAAAAACTGAGTCTCATTTAAATACCAGCTTGAAGGCTGCCCATTAAACCGAGTTTGGAGGGGACCGAGCCATTTAGCAAATTACACGGCGTCTGTTCCTATAAAACCGCGAACTTGATAGTTCACATTATATTGTATGGATTGTGCGGCGGACGACGCATGTAACAAGCATACAGAAAGAGATAGCTTGCGAGACGTTGGCACAGATGGCAGGTAATAACGAAATGGACTTTAGACAAATAAGATATGACGAGTGTGCACTAGATAAGGCACGAAGATGCACCAGTGTAAACACGAAAAGTAACCTTCGACTTCACGAAAGATCTGAATAGTTGAATTATCGGTAGTTAGGAAGGACCCTGCGCATTGTAATTATCGGTAGTTAGGAAGGACCCTGCGCATTGTAATTATCGGTAGTTAGGAAGGACCCTGCGCATTGTAATTGTCGGTAGTTAGGAAGGACCCTGCGCATTGTAATTATCGGTAGTTAGGAAGGACCCTGCGCATTGTAATTATCGGTAGTTAGGAAGGACCCTGCGCATTGTAATTGTCGGTAGTTAGGAAGGACCCTGCGCATTGTAGTTATCGGTAGTTAGGAAGGACCCTGCGCATTGTAATTAATTACTTTTTCGTTTACTGCGCATTTTGTAACTTCACGATGACGACACTGTTGCCAAGGAAAATGGCGGCTGCATCAAGATGGCGGTGAGTTGTTCGTGACTCGGTTACACTGCGCATGAGCGATGGACGATAGAATCATTTTAATTTCCTGAAATCCCCAGAGAAGATTGCCCGGGATTAACTGCCTGTCCGTTATTACAGAAACTGTGGATTACTTCACAGTCCGATATTGCAGTTGTGTTTTTGCATGGACATTGTGTTCTGAATTTTTTAATATATAGACGATTATCCATTTTCACCGTTGTATAGCGAAGAGTGAGACAGGCATGGTATATAGTGGGTTCATATTAGCACATCGTGACAAGTGTGGGCATGTATTTATTGCCAAATGCTAGATGCTTATTAAAACATGTGGCAGGATTCCTTGGATGGGAATCAGACCACCGCAAGGTCTTTCCAACCATCCATGTTGAGAGTGGATACATATAGCCTGCGAATCTCGTACCTGCGTTTCATGCATCCACCGGCGTTGACATCTTGACATACACAAATGGTTGAAGACAGGAAGAGAGAAAATTGTAAGGAACAAAAGATAAATGAAACGGACAGAGACAGGACTAATGGAGAGTAACAAGGTCAAAGACGCGAAGGGGTAAAAGGAGAGAAAGGAAGAATAAAGGAGATGAAAAAGAAAGGAAACTGAAGACGTTAAGGAAAACAGTAGAGGAAGGAACGTGAAGGTAAAGGGAAGGTTGTCGTTGCCCACGCCTAAAGACATAAGCGGGAGTGAAGGGTTAGCTCCAGTTGTTCTTAACCCAGGTACTAGACAGTGGTTAGACAATTTCACGCCTCGGCCGCTTTATCCGCGCGGAAAGGGTTCACAGTCCCCATGCAATATGGGGCTGAGTGGCTCCCACACCCGGCTGGAAGTTTTGGAGGACGGAATCAGAAGGCAAAGCAAACAAAACAGCCAGCTGTAACGTGCAGCTGGGAAGGCGTGTGACGACGTGAGGACAAATTCGTGTATCTTTTTCTGCTAGGTAAAATTTAACCCGTGTTTATTTAAGAACCACACCGTGAAGGAATATGGCGAGTGGAGATTTAGCTGCTTCCGTTCTCAGCTTCTGCACTGGGGGTGTGCCCACCGACACCCGCAACACACTGGGCAGGAGGCTGAGTGGGTCCCACACCCGGTCTGGACGCTGTGAAGGAGAAAAATCTCGACCACTGCAGGGAACCGAACTCCGATTCCTCGGTCATCCGACCCGTAAGCGTACCACCTGAGCTATCCCGGCCCCCGTGACTGTTACGTTGGTGTAGCCTAATCCGGATGTATCCAGTTGACTGCCTTCATGCAGGCAATGCTGTCAATTAAGATTCCTGCATGTCTCATCGCCCCTCACTTGTACTGCAGAGGCTGCAGGTTCTGGTGTCGGCTTGGGCACCGGCTGTCTGATTTCTCGTGGTTTTCTTCAGTTCCTGCACCAAATGTCTTTAAATTATGTTAAACATGCGACGCCAGCTTTTTCTTGCGTCGCTCGAGTATTTGGAATACGTAACTGTTTATGTCCTTGCCTTATTGTTATTAGCCTATATTACTTTGAATGATAATGCACTGGGAAGGATGTGAAGGCGTGCGGCCGTGTGCTGATTTTAGGTACAATTAGCAGTTTTCATGGAGGGACCGTTGAGTAAGTGCGAAAAACCCGTGACGACAGACCTCTGCGGGCCTGGATTTGAAGTCCGGACGTACAGAACGCGAAGGGGGGATCCGACGCTTCTTAACGTTGTCTGAGCGCGGCGCTCCTTTCCTGTGGTAACAACTCCTTTACGTGCAGACGTAAAGATGTGCAGACAATGGAGTCATGGCTGTGCGCTACCTTTAGCCTACATCGCAGGCGGAAGGAAACGGCCCCACGTGTTGTAGTGCTGAAGTTTTTTTTAGTTTTAGCAGCAGGCACTACGGACGCACCGCAGATATGATGATTATTATTTTTTGTCCTTTTCGTAGTAATTGAGCACCGGTGGAATGAAATTGACAGGAGAAAACCGAAAAACTCTGGGAAAAACCCTGTCCCAGTGCCACTTTGTCCACCACAAATCCCACATGGACTGACTCGGGATCGAACCCGGGCCTCCACGGTGGGAGGCCGGCGGCTAACCGCCTGAGCCATGGCACGGCCCTAGTGCCGAAGTTAGAATACGGTATCAAACGATACGTCCAACAAGGTACGTTCTCAACAAATATCAGTATTATTTATTTGAAGACTGCAATGTGTTTAGGCCTATCAGCCATCTTCAGGGATACGATTGAAGACTGAGCAGATCCTCGAAACCCTTCTCATAAGATTTAATGGTGTACCTGAAGAGGGCTGATAGGCCGAAACATGTTGCAGTGTTTAAATAAATAACTCTGGCGTGTGTGTAACATGCTTCTTCTTGATTGTGTTGTTCGAGTGGCTTGGAGTACATGGTAATAACGTGTTACAAAATTAGAAATTTTTAGTTTACGTTTGAAGGGGTTTTTCGATCAACCAAACAACGTCTGCTGGAAAATTAACCCTTTAAAGACGAAGAGTAAACTCTTCTTTTTAAAGACCGAGGTCGTACCGCGCAGTAAACAGTTTTCATATCGGTTATAAAAACGAATCAGTTTACGTGATGTAGAGCAAAAGTCGCTGTTTGTTCTGATATAAATACAAAACATATAAATACAGTGCAGACAGAACGTAGAATTTTTGAATATTAAACCTGTTGGTATATCAAAAAACCGGTAGACTTTAAAGGGTTAAAACACACAATCTGCCACAACCCTCAAACCTAACCAGTAAGCCCGATCTACACGTCAGGCTAACGTGCCATTCACATCTGTTTTAACATCTCGTGTACTGCATAGGCATAAGCACAGCTTTCGAAAGCGTGTTGTCAAAACTGCACAGCCATAGTACAGGACTATGTAACAGGCGGACAGTATGGTTCTTTTTTGTTAAAAACTGCGCATTTGAAATGATTCATGTCTACTGATAAGCTTGGTATTATCGTGCCCCCATATGTCCATATGGCGGTAGCACTTGAGAGATTACATTTCAATTACACGCCGTTTTGTAGAGCGGGGCTACATTTAAGGATGTGACTTTGTGTGGATCATTTCTGTCTCTCAGTCATTACAAATCCATTAACTTTGCAGAAAAAATTGACTGAACACACTGACGGGCTGGTTAAATGAACGACAAATGAATTAAATGAATACCCAATTGTCGACCAACTCAAATACATTTCTGCGACGTTTTACGAACTGACACAATAACACCCAGCTGCCCGTGCCACCTGCCATGGCATAAGCAAGCTGTCATAAGCTACCTCGCGAACACAGGGCGAAATTACTCGCTGTCAGCAGTAGGAAGAGAAACCGAAACAGCCTGCATCCAGATCGCCCTTCACAACAATGATCGACAAAAAAAGAACAAGTAACGCATTTGCAGAATATTGCTTGGAACAGCAGGAAAATCTGTAGGAAAGAAAACAATTCAATAAACACAATTAACTTCGATATTAAACAGTTTAAGTACAGTTTCCTTATTTTATAAGAAAAGCTAACCTTAATCAGACATACCAAGATGTTTTTCATAAGAACTTCTGCAATAGAAACGACACTAAATCTACGAAATAAGGGATTCGAAATTCGATATACCAATCTTTAACCTTTATTTTGTTTTACTTTTACGCAATGCAAGGAAACATACCGGCCGGGCAAAATACTTGTGCGCAGTTAGCTTTTGTCTTGATGGCAGCAAGTAACGAATTTCGTTTGAAAACAAATAACACGCATACGTAGGTTTATTTTAGTCAAACATTCATCTTGTTTGTTAAAAATTATGAATATGGCGACAACCTAAAACTTCAAGGCTGTACCTAGAAACATGCCGGTGTCGAATGCATTCTGAGGCATAATTAGATCACCAAGTTAAACGCAATGTGTAAGTTGTTCCAGTAATTTGTGTTTCTGTGTATTTTGTCTTCGTAGTTTAGTTAACTCCCTGTCGTGGCTCACGTCATGTCGCGTCGAGGAGTCTCTGTGCGAACGGTAACACCTGAAACCGAGCTGTTCGTAGAACTTCCTGTATTGGTTACGGCGTATTGGGCTAGCGGCAAACAGCGGCATCCCGAAGTTCGCGTTAGTTTTACAAGTGAATTCTGCGCCTGTTATTTTGAAACTGTAACGCAAAACTAATCACGTCACATAGTCTACGTGGCGGTGCCTGGTATGTGAACTCTTAGTTAAAATATCCGATTAAATGAGTTATCAATTGTTGCTGCCAAGTTTCTCCTTTAAAATTACGCTTTCCCATCTTATTATCAATGCGCGCTGGATTTTGTCATTAAAACACTATTTTCACATCACACGCGTGCGTGTGACGTGAAAGTAGTGTTTTGCGGACAACTGAAAAACTGTGTTGAGTGTTCTTAAGGCTTTTAGAGTTTTTAAAGGTGTTTTGGTGTTTTTAAGTAAGTAGTTCCTGAGGATGACGCTGTGATGCGTTGAAACATGTCAGCGTAAACAAAGATTTGAATGTCAGTTGTTACTGAATTGTGTGTACGAGTTGGTTGTTGGCACACGTCCAGTTGAAGTTAAAATGTGCCCATTTTAGGTGTGTTCACAGTGTTATTGTTGCTGTTATTCACATTGCTTCTATTATTTGTGAATACTTTCAACCCAGTCTAAACACCGTCACTGCTTTCTTTGCACACGTGTGCAATGCCATGCTATGTTAGGCCGTCAGCTGTTTGCCGGTCTCTCTAGCTCAGCCCCATGTCTTGGACTTGACCTCGTAGTAGCTGTTTGTTATACTACTTGCGTAAACGGGCAGCTGTCGTGTTTCCCGCACTTTTCTCCTGAAGTCTGGGATGTACTCTTGCCTGTACTTCTCTCGCAAAAGGCAAAGATGTTTAGAATACGCTCGTAAGCCTTATTTCGTACTTCACAGAGAACACCCCCTATCTTCTTTATGAAGACAAATCGTATATATGTACGTAGGACTTCACGTAAAGTATCTTGTTTTTGAACGATTTTAACCAAAATAGGAATGTCGACAAATGTTACTGAAAATCTCAAGCAAGAAATTTTACGAAAATCCTTCCGGTGGGCGTCACGTTATGTCAAGCGGACGGACGGACCGACGCACAGTTGTGACTAGGCTAGTATTCGCTGTTCGATTTGTGAAGGCGCCCAAAAAGCGGAGTTGTTCTGCATGATGTGTAGTTCTGCGACTCCTCTCGCCCCCAAAAACTTGAGGCCGCATTGTGTACCCAGGATGGCAGCAGATTCCTCCGAAACGTCAGTTTTTACCTGACGACACGGGGGCACATCCCAGGCGATAGTAATTTCCCCTTTAAATATTTGCAGAAAACTGTCAAATATTTCCAGCGGAATTTTGGTGTGAAGGAAGAAAACAAGGCCGTGCTGGGGCTAGCGTTCGCTAGTCTGCATCGTATCCGTTAAGGTGCGCGCGCACACGGGAGCGCGTCGGACGCATCGGACGACTCGGAATATTTGTACTGGTTAAGCGCAGTGCATGGTATTTCTGCGGACGGGCTGCGGGGATGCACTTGACTGCAGGCCGCTGATAAGCAAACAATATCGGCAATTCTGAAGGAAAAGAAATCGTTACTGTTTCCTTGTTAAGTGAGGAAGAACAGAAGAAGAAAAAGTGTTACCGATCCCCACGCTCTGGCTGACATAAACTGCTACCCTCCACTGCACGCTTGGATGGTTAGTCCAGGTTAGCTCAGTGAATATGACGTCTGTTCTGAGGGTAATTTACGTAGGAGGTCCCTGCAGCTTCTGCTATCCAACGGCGACGATAATTTATATGTAACAGATTAATATATTAATCCATTAACTAACTAACTAACCAACTAACTATATGGAGCAGAGTCCTTCGTGAGAAGCTAATAGGTCCTCAGCTATTCAAGAAATTCCCCGCATTTTATGGAACGCGAAGGTTCATTACCTCATTTACAAGAGACCGCCACCTGTCCCTACCCTGAGCCAGCTCAATCCAGTCCATGCCCCATCCCACTTCTTGAAGATTCATTTTAATATTGTCCTCCCATCCACACCTGGGTCTCCCGAGTGGTCTCCTACCCTCAGGTCTCCCTAAAACAGTTCCGCTCTTATGGCTACCCAATAAGAATGTTAGCAGCAACTAAATAGTGACCACGACACTTGGAACAACAGAGCTAGTTGACTTCTTCAGGAATATTTATGGTCAAAAAAGAAGAATCAGGCATGCTCTGAAGACACAGTAACTAACTTTTGTTACAAGCATGGCGCAAACTGTGAAGACTTTTCCTTTGCGAGATCAGATCGAAATTAAAGGAAAATTATTCCAAATGGTGAATTCTGTAGAAATGAGAATTGCCTTGATGAATCCCAGTGCTTCGGAAATTACTAATAACAGCTGATTATCACACTCAGGGGTCTGGTGACTGCCGCACTGTTATTCCCAATCTGCTCCGTAGCGAAGTAGCAGCGTATAAAGAAATTAAAATTAATCTTTAATTCAGATATACCTTTTTAATTGTCAATTCGTATTTTTGAATAACTTCATTACAAATAAATACACTACCTTAAGCAAAGTGCCAGTCTTTCCTTTGGTCCTACTGCGTCTCTAAAAGATGTATTTCCCATGACAAACTGGGTCCCAACTTGTTCAGGAGAGTCATAAACTTTCCATAAGTCATCCGAAAATACTCAAAAAATTTTGCTTCATCTTCTAGTAAGTCCGGATATAGGGAATCAAACTCGCCATGAACCTTTCTTTTCTTGCGTACATTATGCACCCAGAATCTTTGTCTCTTTCTTTTCTTCTTTTGTTCTTCCTCGCCTAACAAGGACGTAATAACTATTTCTTCTTCAGAACTGCTCACGTGTTTGCTAATCAGCGGCCTGCAGTCAAATGAACTCTCCCAGCCCGTAGGCCGAAATACGATACAGCGTGCCCTGTATTACGGTCACGATATCTTGACCGTTGAGTCAGACGGAGGCGCCGGCCGAGGTGAAAAATATTCCCCTCCGAGACGGGATTGCCACTGTCCGTCGCGGATCAGTGTGCGATGTCCCATAGCTAACAACGGGAACAATATTTTATCTCCGTGCGCTGCGTCCGTCCGTTGCGCTCCAGTGTGCGGGTACCTTTACACGGATCGGACGAATCGGGAAAAAAATATTGTTTAAATTGTTTTAACCTAGACGCGTTCACTGCTTCGCATCCTACGGATGGGCCCTCAGCAGTTCCGACACAGGATTCCCGGCGGGGCAACTTTTCCGATGCGTACAATTATGTGTTTTCTGTGCCTATACCGGCCTAAGCAAATCAACGAGAACGGCAAATTGTTCATGGGTAATACGACAGTATTGGCAAAATTTCACAGCATCGCTTATCAAAGGAGGAGATAGTGAGTGACCCTGTCGAAAGTCAGTTCTTTTCTAGCAAATCGCTCATTTTTCTTCTTCTGTTTCTTTTCTTCTTCATCGACTAACAGGCAGCTGATAATTTCAGCTTCGCTGTCAAACATTTTTACAATATAGAACACAAAAGCTTGCCATACCGAACGAGAAAAGCTTTTGCACAGGGTAGAGTACTGAACGTGGCGAAGGGTGGAATAAGACTGAATGGGCAAACTAGAAAAATCCGATGCGTGCGATGCGGACCAGTGAACTTTACGCTTAAAAGAAGGGCGATTTGTCCGATGCGTGCGTTGCAGACGAGTGAGCACTAGCTGTTAAACATCAGGTGTATGAATTCAGTTGCGCGCACTGTGAGTGAGCGAGCGAGCGAGCTAGGCCGTGAGTACGCTGCCTTGCTGTGAGGCGTTACGTCAGAGACCGTGTGGCCTAACGGATAAGGCGTCGGACTTCGGATCCGAAGATTGCAGGTTCGAATCCTGTCACGGTCGGCGTTTTTTTTTGTAACTTATAAAGTTAATTTCGAAGTGATGAAGCATTCATTTAAGTATTACTTATTTCATTAAGAAAAACGATAAGTTAAAAGAATATACTGAACACACCGTTAAATCATCGGTTTTCGCATTGGTGTGTCTTAATGCATACGTTAGGACGTCGCGGTGCTGAGCTTGGCGCACTTGGTCTGTGTTCGGGACGACCCGACATCGACTGTTGACCATGCGGGCGGCTATTATGAGTGGTACTGTGTGCGACTGTCTCCAGCTGATTCAGAGACAGTAGATCTCCCTTAACCTTTTAAAGCCTAGCGGTAACTTTACGTACCACCAAGTTTAACATTAAAAAATTCTACGTGGTGCCCACATTGCGTTTATGTGTTTTGTACGGATCTCAGAACAAACAGCAACTTTTGCCTTATAAAACACTAAGAGACTGGTTTTTATAACCGAAGTGGAGAGTGTTTACAGCGCGGTACGCACTGAGTCCTTATATAATACAGATACGCTTCGTCTTTAAACGGTTAAACAGCACTGTGCTTGTCTTCACACAGTTTCCAATTTATCAAACAGAGTCATCTTCAAATTTCACGTTTTTAAACCTATGCAGCTGAGACGCTAAGAGCGAATCATGCAGTGCTTTTCTGTGGGTCCGGTAACGACGCTGTCAGTATTGGAGTGGCATCTTGTGGTAGTGTGATTGATGAAGGGCGAATTAGGAAGGACGTGCGACT
Organism: Coptotermes formosanus; assembly: GCA_013340265.1. Lineage (NCBI taxonomy): Eukaryota > Metazoa > Arthropoda > Insecta > Blattodea > Rhinotermitidae > Coptotermes > Coptotermes formosanus. The sequence goes on from BLKM01000294.1 coordinate 1,198,835, forward strand.
GTGTCCTGATGGTCGTACTGTCCCTAATTTGCTTTAAGGGCCTGACGAAACCCATGAGAAATGCTGAGTGAGAATAGTTGGTGTTCGGTCGCCCGAATACAAGCACTGAATGTTACCGTTACCGTGTTAATGCTGCATTTGTGAACTTCGTACAGTCACCATGCTTTGAGGGTTGAGGTAAAACAGGAGTATTATTTGTAAAGCGCTGCGGAGAGTAGGCCTATGTTCTGTCACGTTAATTCGTGACTATGTGCGGTGACACTGCACTTACGATGTATTTGCGCTGAAATGTAGTAACAATTACAGTTACGAAATGATAAGTTTTGTTTTTCCTTACTGAGACTGTGAAGTAAGGCAGTTAATAAGCCCGCTTTCCTGATGCATAAAATTCTAGTCCTATATAACCATCGCTCTGTTGTTGTTTTTTTTTTAATGCTGTCTCCTGCCACAGGCCTTTTATCCCTGGTGCTTCTCTTGAACCAGCGGTGATTCCCCCCGCTCGCTCAGGTATCAAGTTTCAGACCGCAGTACTTTCCGCATTCTGTGTTATGTTCCAAGCATAGCGAATATATTGAATATTTTCCCGGTATGGCTTCTAAATTTTTCCTTAAGCCTGCCGTTACCATTCCGGTGGCTCCAGTTGCCACGGTAAAATCGTACTTTTCATGTCGCACATTCGTTATATCTCTGTACTTAAACTCCTGTATTTTAGTTTCGTTTCTGCTTCCTTTTGTGTGGCATTTCTGTCCGCTGGTATTGCCACATCTGTCAGTATGCATGTTCTCTTTCTTGTTTTTAATTATTGTATCTGGCCCATTTGCTGTAAGTCCTCTGTCTGTGTGTGCCCCTTGATTCCACAGCACTGTCACATCTTCACGTTCATGTGCTGGTTTGGGTGTGTGTGTGTGTGTGTGTGTGTGTGTGTGTGTGTGTGTGTGTGTGCCATTTATCTGTCGTTTCGGTGCCTAGTGCTTTGCATATCGAGTAATGTAAATGCGCACCAACGTTATCATATCTCATTAAATATTCATTCTTCACCATCCTGAAGTAGGTGGTCAATAGTATCTTCATGTTGTTTACATAACCGGCGTCTACTGTCAACATCTTCCTTCAAAATTTTATTTTTAAAATGGTTTGTACCAATTGCTTGATCTTGTGCTGCCAGTATTATTATTATTATTATTATTATTATTAAACTTTTATTTCTTTATTTATTCAGCAGGTTGCACAATGTTTCCACATCTTCCTGCGCCCATTTGACAATTATATTATTTTCCTCCTCGAGTTGCTCCTGTCATTCCAGCCTCCTTCCAAGAATCCCTTTTCTCCCATCAGTCCTCTAATCCCTTCCGCCCAGCTAAGTTTAGGTCTACCTCGTTTTCTTCTTTCTGGTGGACGCCATTTCATGACTTCTTTTGGCAGTCCCCCGCTTCCATTCTTTAGACATGTCCGTACCATTGAAGTTATTTGGTTTTAATATCGTCTAAAAGAGACCTTAACTACATTCATTTTTTGTTTAATGATAGTATTTTATTAAACTTTTATTTTTGTGAAAAACTTACGCGTTGCGTACCGAATCTGTCCGTGTCACATCTGTCGGATGCAGTCTCAGAACTTTCGTTGTGGAGACGTTTGTGACTATTGCCCGCCGTGGTTATACCATGCATCTACCTACTGAACTGCACACACCTAACTCTGATGGTTCCTTCGTTATCTCTTTCAAAATGAGAGCTAAAGACATTTATCTTATGCACTCTGGCGTTTTGTTTGATATTCTATAAAAACGTTGCCTTAACAAACTCGCGTATAAGCGGATATCATTTCAGGACTATAAAGAGGCGACAGTGTCGCTGCTATTCACAAATGCTTGTGCCTCTCGATTATTGTTTATTGCAAGGATTTAGAGTATACGGTTTGTATGATGTTCATACCACATTTTGTGAAAAACTGTCAGGTGATTCAGAAGCTGAAATGTGAGACATGCAGGCAAATAGGCTCGTGCACGCGCACACGCACGTACGCACGCACACACACACAGCATGGTAATCTCATAAGACTGGTATTTTTTTTAGATATTTGAAACAAAATAGACTAGAAACTAAACCAATTTGTGCTATAATTCGGAAGAGGAATGTTACAAGTTTAGATGTCAGCATTCTGAAGGTCAGCCGTGCCTGTGTGTATTTGTAAGGCAGCTAGGCCTTTTTGGCACCCGCAAGTTCTGTATCGTTTTATATTTTGTACTGACTCTGTAAGTCCAATAATTTTGTCTGTAGCGACCCGAGGCACTGTGGATTGTTTCGACTTTGACATGACAGTATCCCTTAATGCAGAACCATATGGTGGTTACGTGTGACCAGTGCTTAGAACTTTTGGTATAACCCCCTGATGGTGGTAACTCGCTTACCGAAACATACATAGGGGTGTTTTAATACAGTGATTTGAAAGTCTGTGCATTTGTTGGTTTACATTAGTGAAGGCTCTGTATTGTATTCACAACAGTCCGTTACTGATGCACAGTCCGAGCCAGAGCCAGTCTACACATTTCTGTCCCACTGCCTTTACATTTATTTTAACCCTTTAAAGACGAAACGTAATCTGCTGTATATAAAGACTCTATGCGTACCGCGCAGTAAACACTTTCAACCTCGGCTATAAAAAAGGAATCAGTTGCTGATGTTTACGTTAAGAATTGCAGTTTGTTCCGAGATATGTACAAAATACATAAACGCAATGTGGGTACCACGTAGAATTTTTTAATGTTAAACTCTGGTGGTACGTAAAGTTACCGCTAGGCTTTAACCCTTTAAAGACGAAGCGTATCTGTTTTATATAAGGACTCAGTGCGAACCGCGCTGTAAACACTCTCCACTTCGGTTATAAAAACCAATCTCTTAATGTTTTATAAGGCAAAAGTTGCTGTTTGTTCTGAGATCCGTACAAAACACATAAACGCAATGTGGGCACCACGTAGAATTTTTTAATGTTAAACCTGGTGGTACGTAAAGTTACCGCTAGGCTTTAAAAGGTTAATGTTGTCCACATCTGCGCCTTGATCTTCCAAGCGGTCTTTTTCTTTCATGTTTCCACGAGTGTTACGTGCTCCGCCCATCTGATCTTCATTGTTATTTGACCGTAAAATCTTGCACAGTGTAGCGCAGTACTTCAAACTGTTCCTGTTGCTAAGATCACAGCTGGCGTTTTTATGCCAAGATTGCCCCCATTTGCATATAAGGTCATCCAGTTTCTCTTTCCAGCGCCTCGTAATCGTGCAGTTCGCCAGCAATGAGAGTTTCAAGGCCTGAAGACGCGACTTTATAGTGATTTCTTTCATCGGGTTTTCCGTATTCAGCTGCGTAGGAAAGAAACTGACAATTGCACAAAATTACACATCGTATGACGTTGCTCTTGGGTTAATTAATGATGCTGTCTCAACTGTAGAATTTATTTGACGTCGCACATAATAGTGACGTCAGGTTTTACGGGCAGTTGGCATTACTGTGATTCAACTGGAAATATTCAGACAAAGAAACTTTTGTCCCTGCTGAAATACGAATAGAAATTTTCCAGAACACAATTTTTTAGTTACCCTGCTCACTCCTGGAGAAATTAAAGGCTGCAGGGGATGTTTACATACGTTTCACTTGATGGACTGTTGGTTTCTTTAGACAGCTGTGAACAGTGATGCAACATCGGTATTTGAATCGAAGCCTTTTTCAACTTTGCATGCTTAACTAGTACCTTCCGATTTTCATGTAGGTTTATAGTTGCAAGTTGCTTACCACAATATCAGGTAACACACGCCCATTCTGGTTTTGGTTAAGGTTGGATGACATTAACGGACCCTTTACGTGAAGACGTGCTTGCGTTTCTGATCACATATCAGATGGAACTCACTAAGTATCTGTTGAACTCAAGTGTTGGTAACAGAGTTGCAGAGAAAAAGGAAAACACAAGTTTAGTGCCCAATATATGCACGTTTTTCTTTTATTGCCTTTTCCAGTATAATTAGACACAAGGACGACGAAAGAGCAACGTGTTCCGCTGTGCAGACATTTGTAACTTGAATGTGACGCCATGTAGTTTGGTAGCTAGGTAACAATCTACTGCTTCCATCTTCACAGGACGGAAGCCCCTGTAGTCACCGCCGTGAGAAACTCAAATCTCATATTTTTGACTCCTTTTTTCTTCGCCTTTCTGAACTCCAAAGATTCGCAAAGTTCTTTCTTTGTGTCGGTCGGTGGAACCATTGCTCCACTGCGAAGTGTCTGTAGAGGCCTTACAGTGGGGTTCCGCGCGGTGTCGTTCCGATTGCTCCACTGTGTGGCGCGCATTGTCCTGGGGCTTTATCGATTGGGAAGCCTGGGATGGTGCAGCGACCCCTTCTGGTCCAGAATTCAGTCTGCAGGATGATACCGTACACCACGTGTGTGTGCTACAGGAGTAGGTCGGCCAGCCGGTGGGTCATCGTCCACCCCACAGCACAGGATCATGAGAAGGTTGGTATAACTTGCAGTGCCTCACACGTACCGCGTTGAAACTGGTACTGGTCTGTTCTCTTCTTAACTCCTCCTTCTCTGTTGCTTACGAGATTCGTCGTCTAGAAACGCACTGGGCAGTGTAGACGTAGTTGATGTTTCAGATAGGCAAAACAAGTATGTCCTGCCATCTCTGAATAGTTGAAGCAAACCATTCGTCGATCCTCAACAATGGGAATGAATCATAAACATACAAATACAATTCCCGATATATGAACGTGGGAAATACAAGCAAACGTGTATTAACGCTTGAACGAACATTGTCGAAGCAAGTGATATACGCCGGTGCTGTGTGTGTTACTGGCCTGTACCTGTTTAAGCACTGTTCAGGTATTTTTATGTGTTACAACTTTGCACAACAGCGGGGAAGAACCTGCGCGGAGGGCCTGAGGTCCCGGCAAGTGGTAGGTTCCAGTATCCACCAACTTTCAGATGAGTTTCACAGAAAGTAATTCTCAGAGCAAGTATCAGTCCCGTCATGCGTGTCTCGCTGCACGTAGGAGCCCCCAGACTGTCGGCCGAGTGTGGGTTAAGCTTGTTACAGTAAACGTACGTACCATGAAGTTCGTAGAGCCGCTTTTGTTTGTGGTTATTTTGTGTGCTTTGTGCAAATTTGTGTTCAATTATTACTGTAGTTGTCTGCCTCTAACAGAAATAAGTACCAGGCATATTTCCTGGGGGTAAAGGCGGCCGCTGCGTAGGGCTGACAACCTTAGCATCTTCATGTACCGACTGTGTATAAATTCCGGAAGCCTCAACGTCCTGGAACCCTAGCGACCTGCCCAGGCCTGTACAGGGATTGCGTTACTTTTTTATTATTGAGTGTGTAGCAAGTGAATTTTGTGCTCTTCGCCATATATTATTTGGGTGATCAAACCTATGAGGATGAGATGGGCGGGGCATGCAGCAAGGATGAGGAGAAGAAAAATACAGAAGGATTTAGTAGGGAAACATGAAGGAAAAAAAAAACTTGGAAGAATTAGTGATGGATGGGAATATAATATTAAAACGGGTTATAAGGAAATATAGTGGACGGTCGTCGGTTTGATTAATGTGACTCAGGGTAGGGATAAGAGACGGGTTGTTGTTAACACGGCAGTGACCCTTTGGGTTCCATAAATTGCTCGGAGTTCTTTGGCTAGCTGTGGTACTGTTAACCTTTTAAAGCCTAGCGGTAACTTTACATACCGTCAGGTTTAACATTAAAAAATTCTACGTGGTGCCCACATTGCGTTTATGTGTTTTGTACGGATCTCAGAACAAACAGCAACTTTTGCCTCATACAGCATTAAGAGATTGGTGTTTATAACCGAAATGGAGAGTGTTTACAGCGCGGTACGCACTGAGTCCTTATATAAAACAGATACGCTTCGTCTTTAAAGGGTTAATTGGCTTCAGAAATAAGGCTCTGCTGCATGGAGTTAGTGACGTGCGTGGAGTTTTGTATATGTTTCAGTGGAGCTTGCTATCCGGCAGTTATGGGGGTATTACAATGTTTGAGCTTCATTCACTTTCACTTGTTTAACGTGCATTCTACTTGACGGTCTAAATGCATTTTTGGGCGCGTCTGCCGTAGCTTTCGCCTGCGAGAAAATACGATATTCTGTTGAATAAAATACGTATGTAAATAAATACCCGAGAGGCTTGAGCTTCATTCATTTTTTTAAACAAAAACAGTTAATGTACGGAAAATTCACATTATCAGAGCAGTGCAGTGTTTTCCGCCGAATGGAGTGTCCGATTTCCCGCGTCACCCTGCCAACTGGCTGATGTCTGAATGACTTAACAGTTAATTCTATTTACACAGAAGATGTGCGCAATGCGTAAATGGAAACCGCATTTTAATGCTGCTTTCGTCGGCAAAATATTAATCTAACTCTTTTCGTAGTGTTACAGTGAAAAGGTAGAAAGGACGGACGAAGTAGGGCGCACACCGCACACAGAGCGAGTGACAAATGTACATTTGCGTTGTTAAGACCTCAGGGGCAGGCGTTTGTTCTCCGGGCTGTGAAAACGGGGGCCCGGGTTCAGCCCCACTTTCGTCCATTGTGATCTTTTGTTGGAAAAAATGGCATGGAGGCAGGGTTTCCTTAGAGTAATTCGGTTTTGCATTAGCAGCATTACTCCACCAATGCCCCATACACATTATTTTGTCCAGAATAGGATAGAATGTGGAAGGGCGGGCACCACAGTGCCCCCTGCACTTCCACCGTTTTCTAATTCGTGTAACACGGACGCTGTGTAATCTGAGCAATCGACGCTGTCGTTAGAGATCATATTAAAAGGAAAGAAACACAAGCCTAGGCGGGGAAACTGGGTGTAAAAGAATCAGCTGGTGCAACATGGACTTTGATAAGGGGCTTTTGTGATAACGGTTATAAATCTTTTTGTTCCCCTCAAAGGTAGAGAATTTTTTTCCCTAGTTGAGTGCCTGTCGAGCTTTCAGGAAAGATCCGAAATATTTTGCAACGTTACAGAGTCAAGAAGAGCTGTGATAGCTCAGTCAGTATAGTGTTCAAGCTACAGGCTGGACAGCCGGAGAATTCGGGTTCGAGTCTCGCTAGGAGTGGGCTTCCTGTCTTCTCCACACTGTCCAGACAAGCACGCAGACGCACCAAGCGTCCTGTCCGCTGGACACGAAGGCTTTCTCTTGGGGGTAGAATGGCTACGGCGTGATGTCGAGTACACGCCGTCTGCTGCCGAGATTAATGCCTGGAACTGTGTAACTCGTCTCCTCCATTCATCATTATGGCGTTTTGCTTAATTAAGCAGGGGTATAATGACATTTCCTTCACTTCACTTAACATCGCTTTACTTTGCTTTACTTACAGACTTCTTGTGTTTTCATGCATTCTTCACCGCAGTGGACACGTAATTTTTCGTCTCCGACAAGGCAGAACGAATTTCTAGTGAAATTACAGGAACAATAAAAGTCGTACAGCACGACTTCCAATTTATTCAAGGTGTTTTATTAATTATCACATTATAGACTACATGTTTCGGCACTATTGTATAATCTGATACTTAATAAAACACCCTGAATAAACTGGAAGTCGCGCTGTACGGCTTTTATTGTTCCTACAGTTTTGGTAGCGACGCACAGCAGGGTGGCACACATTAAAAGAATTTCCGGTGAGATTTAGTACTGGACAGGGAATCTGCAATAACATTTTTTGGAGAATTTAATTTCCTTTCAACCTTTTAAAGCCTAGCGGTAACTTTACATACGACCAGGTTTAACATTAGAAAATTCTGCATGGTGCTCACATTGCGTTTATGTGTTTTGTACGGATCTCAGAACAAACAGCAACTTTTGCCTTATAAAACATTAAGAGACTGGTTTTTATAACCGAAGTGGAGAGTGTTTACAGCGCGGTACGCACTGAGTCCTTATATAAAACAGATACGCTTCGTCTTTAAAGGTTTAATTTCTCTCCGTATCTGTCCAATATAACCCCTTCTATAAATAAAGCTCAAGTTGAGTTCTTACACTCTTCTCCAGACAATCGTTGTTTGCAAAATTCGGACTATTCCTTCCTCGCTTCTGTGTTTCATACTTCGCTGTGTCATACTCTTTTGTGTTGTTGCTTCATTTCAGAAAGTAATTTGTGCCGCGCCTCGGATTGTCGTAGCTTATCACGCTCGAGTGGCTGACAGATGTCAACATTGTTCCTACGATAGTCGCCCTGACGATTGCTATATTAGTGCGTGTCAGGGATACCAACATAGGACAAAGGTTATTATACACTGCTATATGGATCCCACACCGACAAGTGCTATTAACGAGAATTTCAGCGTCGGATTATGATACGTTAGGTGTGGCCAAGTTAGACTGTGCTAGGTTCTGCTCGGGTGCTGGGGAGTCTATATGGATCTACATAAAAGAAGTGAAAGCAGGTTGGGAACAGTTGCTTAGTGTGGAGTTCCAAAGTCGTCACTTTTCGCGAGATAGTTTGAGGGTGAGGTGAGTGGTTCATGTCATACGAAAGGGAATGACAGCAGCTGATGATAAAATTTTGGCCTCTCAACTTGAGGGCGAGTGTCCACTTCGGAGTTCCAGGCGTAGACGTGGGGCAAATATTTAAATGGATTTTAGAGTGCTGGAGTTGAAGTATGTGGAGTGGCTAAATCTGGCACAGAATAAATACCAGTGGCGGGCTGTTGTTTACACGGTAAATGCAATTCGAATCCCACAAAAGATGCGGAATAACTTCAGTAACGCAGAAAGTGTCAACTTCTCAAACGAGACTATGCTCTGTGTAGCTAGTTCGGTTGTGTTGCGGTTCGTTACGTTAATTTGCATATGCGATTAGCTTTAGTTTGTGTACGTCAGTTACCTCGGTAAACTGGCAGCATCTCTAAGGCTTTGGTTTAGTCGCTTCAGTGCGCGTGTATATGTCATCCCTCTCGCAATGTATTGTCACGTAGCTGCCCCCGTGGACGGAGGAAATAAACTCCTCCATAGCAGCTTCACGCTCCGGCCCCTTTACCGTGGGTATGTTCGCTATCCAACGTTTAGAAAACAAGAACAACACACGCACGCACACAGAGGACGATCTTACGGAAATTGTCTGGCGCGCAGTATCGAAAATTTCTGGACAAGAATTGCGAACAGTTTTCAACGGAATGTTCGCCAGGTGTCAAGCAAAGCTGATAGTTGCAGATGGTCGTTTCTGACAAATGCTTTTTTTACATAGTACACGTTGTTAGTGTAGATTCTACGAGCGGTCCTTGCGTTAAGTTTGACACCCGTATAATTGTGCCAAATTTCTTCAATAAATATTCCCTGTAGTAACACCACGTGTCGTGCCGCAGTAACAATTTGGCAACTGGGAAATCTGTAAGTTGTTCAGTTTTAACTTAAATAGCAACAAATGTGTTGTGAACAGTCGTAGCAAGGGATGTGAATCTCTCGACATGGACAGCGTTCGTAATTGAAGCCGATAGTAGCTATGGCATGTAGTCTACACTGTGCGTGAGAAACACTTGTTGTAAAGTACGCTGAAATTTACACCCGTTACCACTCAGCGGAAATTTTAGGTTATATCTGTAACGTTTGATGTGGAGTGACTCTGTACTAAGGTAAATATGCACGGGCATGGATCATTGCATTGTACATTTATCCACTTATGATGTGTGTTAGACTGTCTGTGTGGAGATGCCGATGCTGACTGGCACATTGACTGTCCATGGTGAGTTGTGTACAGAATCGTGTTTGCACTCACTGAAGCCACTTATTTACGTAAAAATGTATGTTCTCTTTATGGCGTAATATCCGGCACTTTCTATAAATGGTGCGATTTCTGTTAAATTGAAAATCTGTACCGTGCTTATTTTATGTTCTGTTTAACGTTTCACGTATTTCGACTTGCCACAGCAGTTATTTTGAAGTAACCTGCTTCTGGTGTAGCCGATGGCGCATAGACACAGGATTAGCAGCATCACTAGGGGCTGGGACAGCGGATAGCGTAATGCACAAAGTGCCTACGCTGCTTGCTGGACGACCGAGGAACTCTGCCCCGATTCACAGAAGGGGAAGAGTTCAGACCGGCTGTGGGGCCCACCCAGCCTCGTGTTCAGTGGGCACGGGGTCCTCCTTCCCCGGGGATAAACCGGCCAGTGCATGAAGCTAAATACTCATCTCCATCTAGTACTGAGGTTAAGAATGAGTGGTGTTCTACCTCTGCTCCCCCATATGCCTTAGTGGCGTTCACAGGTGTCACTATACCTTTAGCTTCACTTTATGGTCACTTCTGTATTGCTGCTACCGCATTGCGACAATGGCAACTATAGAAATACGTTGTATTGGAGGTTACGAATGAACAGAACTATGCCTGTACTCCACATGCTGTCGAACTCGGTTATAACGTCTTAAAAGGGACTGAATGTTTTGTGTCGTTATAAACGAGTGTCGTTCTAACCGAGGAGTATAATGTTATGGTTAACAGTGAGGAATTAATTGGTACCGCACAACATGTAACGTTATATACGGAGTATCGCCTAAACCGATTTCGTTATAACCGGGTTCGACTGTGTATCTTCTCGGCGTGCACAGGGACAACTTTAGGCCTGCTTTGCTGTAAGTGACGTTAATGAAACGGGTTTTCTTCTGTCACGTTTAACTATATTTCTTTATCTTATAAGGAAATGTGGGGAAAATGAGAAAACCTAAGTAAGACCTCGATTGGTACAGTCGATGTCTCGTCCGATACTCAAACCGGCACCTCCCGAATACACGCCAGACGCGTTACTTTCACTGTACTTTTGGAAGCTTGCCTATGCACGTACGTATTCTGCAGGATGGAATTATAAATATGGCGACGTCGTGGAACTGTGAGGTGCTGTTGTAAGTTATATGGACACTTCAACCCCATTAAGACGCACCCATGACCCAATGCTGGTCAGAGTTTAACCCTTTGAAGTAGAATGGTGTCTGTATTTTGCAAAAAATGTCACTTCTCTGTTTTAGTCCTATCAGTTTTGCATTTAAATAAGTGATTTCCAAAACTTTGGTCGCGAGGGCTTTATGATGGTCTGCGTTGCGAAGGTAAAAAACTAAAAACTGGTTGAAGGCGATGCAAAACTTCGCTGACTGTGCTTACTCGCCTGGTTGGGTGTGTCGTATAGGTTCGTGGAGTCACCACCTCGTATTCTGCCTAAGGCTGTCGAGATTTTGTCATTCTAATTTGCCCCTAATTGACAAAATATGGGACGTCAGGTCGAAGTCTTTTAAAATGCTGCGGCGCGTACAAAAACTTCGGAAATCAGAGCGGTGGATACTTCATTATATGTGCCACCTGCTGTAACGTTAAGATGCCCTACATTTTACCCATGGAGCGCATTTCAATACAGCGGAGTCCCGATTAACCGAGACTCGTTTAACCGAGGTTCCGCTTTATCAGTGGTGAATTGTGTGTACTTCGTCGAGCCGCTTTACGTTTTACGTTTCTCGATTTCATGACTTTTACTGTCTAATTTTACAGTAAGTGTTAAGTGTATGAATTTTTTTATTTGTCACGTTTTATCTATGTTATTAGGGTTAGTGTAAGCACTATGAGTGGAAAACGGAAGCGTGCTGTTGTTTGTTTAGCTATGAACCTATTAAATAATTTTCATGTGATATTAAGGTGTAGTGCAAACGACTGTAAGTGTACATTTTTCTTGTTTATGACTTGTAATTTTTATATATAGTACTATTTTTTAAATTTTTGTAATTTTAGTTATAACCTGAAAATAGAGTGTACCTCATCACTTGAATGTATTCAAATCCAGTTTATTTAATAATAATTTACCAAGCCTTCCGTGTTATCCGGATTTTTGATTGTCCGATGTTCCCTCGGTCCACATTACCTCGGTTAATCAGGACTGCACTGTATTTCGTATGATACTATAAACAGCTGATCCGATTTTTTTAAGGTTAGTTTGTTCTTTGTGAGGTAGAACCTGAACGTCTGCTTCTTATTTAGATGGGGTTTGGGCATCAGAGGGTTAATAGGAAGTGATGTACACAAAGAGATCACTAATTTGTGTACACAATTGCTGCTTTGTAATGGTTGCTTCAATCCAGATTCACGCGGACAAATAACAGCAGTTTTGCTGGTGCGTGTTTGTGCCCTGTGTGTGAGGGGGCATTGCAACCGACGGTGTCTTGAACGTTCCCTTTGGTGGAAACGAAGGATTCAAGAAAACTGGATCGGGTGGCGCGTTATGTTGCCCGGAACAACGTGGCTGTCTCATTGCTATGTATAATATTTGTGACGGTCAACACAGCATTGGAAATGGAATCATTTTTGTGGGCATCCAGGAAGATTACCCAAAGGCAGAAACAAAAGGCACCAGCCGCAGACTTAGGCCTACGTGTTTGTGTGTTATCTGTCGTCGGATATTTACCAACCATATTGAAAAATGTGTTAAATTAAAAGCTGTAGGCCTTAATTAGGTGTCTTCCACTTTGTAGACTTTTTTGCACGTTGAAGCGCCGTTGAGGGGTTCCGTTTGTTTCTGTTTCATCCTCTTTTAAAGGAAGTCTTAACGTAAATTATTGCGATCCAAACCACAATTAATTTCACCGTACAAGTTTCAGTGTAGACCCCAAATAAAAAATTTCATCGAAATTCGGTAAGAAATTTCGGAAATCAGGCTGACTGCCAATACAGCCTCGGTATCGTGCATTCACTTCATGCATCCTGTGCAAAGAACACGTAACCAGTAAGCTTTCTTCACATTTTCGGATCGGATCGGCATATCTTGACATCTGTTGCGTAAGTCACTGAATGTGCAGGAACCGCACTTCTGCGCATTTTCGTATCTCATGCGTCTCCTACTGTCTTCTGTGACTTTGTGCAATTTGCTTTCCCGTTTAGGACGCTTGAGAACTCGGGAACACCGAAAGAAGCTTCTCGGGGATGCAAGGAAAGACGAGTAACAACACCTCAAATAGTCGTGTAGGTAGAAAAATGGAACATATATGGGGAAAGGACGTGACATATAGCCAGCACTCTTGCATGCTGTCGTCATTTCTTGATTGAAACGTTACTTAGAATTATACCCCGTCAGTAAGAGTTGCACATCACGAACACTTGAGAGATAAGGAAACACTTCGGCTTGGATTAAATGTATTTTTATGTGAAGATGTGGGCTGAATTCATCTGGCTTAGGCCAGGAAAGGTGATGAAGTTTTATGGACACGTAATGAACACTGGGGTTCCATAGCAGGCAGGGAATGTGCCGCGTGAGTGTCTGTCAGCCTCTCAAAAAGGGCTGTACTCCATGGAGTCAATTAGTAGTTTTATTTGTGTAGGCGCAATTAAAGTTTACTGAATGTTTAGTGCCTTAAGAACAGTGGGGACTGGTTAATGTTACTGCATTTCTGCTACATTAGGAACGGCGTAATGGCGTTAGAATTAGTCACTGTGCTTGTACATACAGCGCGTAGCAATCAGACGTTGTCATAGAGAATACGGCCTTCCACTACTGCTTCTGACATTAGCGATCTGGTAATGTTCGCCCACCGAAGAGAAACTCCTTTCATATTTTAGCCTTGATGCTCGTCGTTGGTATATAGAACGGAGGCGGTAATCCGCAGTTATATGTATGATAATTGTGGAAAAAAATTCGTAGGCCTACAGCAGCAGAATACGTCAAGGCTTCAATCAGTGTGGGCTGTCTTGTGCGTTGCGCTGTTAGCAAATGCACTGTGTAGCTCCTACGCGTGAAATCTTGCCCTGGGGGAGACATTGATTCGTTTCTATGTGTTTTAGGAGGTGATTGTTGTGAACATGAAAACTAACCAACTAACCAACCAACCAACCAACTAACCAACTCCATGGAGGGTCCTTCCTGAGAAGCTAACAGGCCCTCAAGAAATTGCCTACATTTTACGAGACCCGAAGGTTCATTACCGCATTCACAGCGCCCGCAATTTGTCCGTATCCTGAGGCAGATCAATCCAGTCCATGCTTCCCCATACCACTTTTGAAGATACATTTTTGTATTATCCTCCCATCTGTGACTAGGTCTTCCAAGTGGTCACCTCTCCTCGGGTCTCACCACCAAAACCGTGTATGCACCTCTCCTGTCCCCATACGGGCCCCATGCCACGCCCTCTCATTCTTCTTGATTTGATCACCCAAATGACATGGTGGGGAATGCTGAGCATAAAGCTCCTCGTTATGTAGTCTTCTCCTCTCCCCTGCTACCCCCTCAGCACCATATTCGCGAACACCTCAACCTGTGTTCCTCCCTCAGTGTGACAGACCAAGCCTCACATCCATACCAAATAACAGGTAAAATTACAGTTCTGTATATCTTGATCTGTATGTTTTGGTTAGCAGACTGGAAGACAAGAGAGTCTGCACCGAATGACAGCAAGCTGCTCTTAATTTCTTCATTAATGGAATGTTGATTTGTCAGGGTTTTCTCCAAATATTTGAAATGTTCCTCCCTCTAAAAGGTTTTACTACCTGTCTTTAAGTTGCGATTTTGCCCTGCATGCTGGACTCGAGACATGACCATATGCACATTAAAACTGACTGGCTAACTAACTAACTAACTAACTAACTAACTAACTAACTAACTAACTAACTAACTAACTAACTGAACTTCATGAGTAGAATCCCCCTCGAAAAAGTGTACAGTTGGTGAGCCATTCAAGAAAGTGTAAGTTGGTGAGCCACTCAAGAAAGTGTACAGTTGGTGAGCCACTCAAGAAAGTGTACAGTTGGTGATCCACTCAAGAAAGTGTACAGTTGGTGAGCCACTCAAGAAAGTGTAAGTTGGTGAGCCACTCAAGAAAGTGTACAGTTGGTGAGCCACTCAAGAAAGTGTACAGTTGGTGAGCCACTCAAGAAATTCTCCCCATATTACGGAAGGCGAAGGGTTGTGCCGTGTTTACAAGAGCCAGCCCCGAGTCCCCATCATGGGCCAAGTGAATCCATTGCACAGCTCCTCATCCTATAACTTTCAGGGCCACTTTAATATTATTCTGTCATCTACGCGTGTGTCTCTTAAGTGGTCACTTTCTTTCAACTTTTCCCACCAAAACTCTCTATACACTCCGTTTTTCTTCCATGCCTTGACATGTCCCTCCCATCTCGTTCTCCAGATTCGCTTTTCTTAATCAGGCGAGGAGTTCAAAACATGACGCTTCTCGTTATGTCTTTTCTGTCCGGCGTCTTATCATGTTCTCCTTGAGCACTGCTCTCGACAAGCCAAAGTCGGTACACAGGGGAACTTTATTAACCTGAAGGATCAACAGCGCTACACCAAAAGCCGCCATTGGACAAGATCCAGAGCCAGCTCCATCCACCTCCCTTTCTCACAACCTATTTATCTAACATCATTTTAATCCTTTCATTTCTTCTTCATTCTTCCAAGCGGCCGTTTTCCAAGAGACCATTCAACAAAATGTTGTATGCCCCTGTGTCTCGCCAGTCCACAGTACATGTCCAATCCATCTTAGGCTTCATGTCTCCCCAACCCATGCTACATGTCCAAACCATCATAGCCTCGTGGGTGTAAATGTCCTAACAATAACACGTGACCCATACAAATCACGGTGTTCGCCATGCAATTTAACGTAGTGTCCACAGACAAGGAGATGATCCCTGCTAGCAATGCGACAGACGCGCATGCGCGAGATTCTGTGGTAAGTGACGAGTTGCTGCTACTCATCCTGCAAGCAGTCGCACAGTGCGTTCGCTCAGTGCACACTACTCGAAATCTTTTATGTTTTCAGTCCGTGTGTAGTAGTAGTAGTAGAACTGTCTGTCGCTCCTACCAATAGCAGTCCAGTAGCCCGTCTGTAGTCAGAAGTCCCCCGCATCGCACCAGACACGCCTTCACCCGGCGGGGATTATCTCTTGATCTGTGGACTGTACTGTTCTGAGATTTTCCTGGAGGGACTGAGGAAAACCACTTAAAGCCTCAGGACAGTCGGTGGTCCGCCCCGAGATTCAAACCGGGCACTTCTCAAATACAAAACACAGCCAACACACTTTATACGATTTCTGTTTAAGACGGAAACTCCAATACAACGTCTCGTGTCTGACTACGATTGCACGCCATTTCTTTAATTTTGACAGTTAGCTGTTTTATGTACTGTGAGAAGGTAATTGAAATAAAAAACAGATAGCGTAAAATTTGCATCGCGTGGGATATTGCGTTGTGAACCTGAACGTGAATGATTGTGGGCGAGTCGTGTAGTTAGGTTTTATTTAGTACCGGCCCGTTACTGTGGACAACATTGGAATGTAATGCTGCGATTGATGCATTTAATAATATCACTGATCTCCTGTGGAACACGCCAGTTTATCTCGCTTTGTTTTAATATCATCGAGAGGCGCCTATTTTCTCCGAGCGTTCTGTTTTCTTCATCCTTTCTGTCTAAATTTTCACATGCATGGATTTTTCTTGTGTGTCGACAAATACGTGTATTCATCATATTGAAACATTTTTCAAATACACGTTGTACATCTTAATGCAGTGTATAATTTTGTCGTGTGTACCCACTGCTTTGCATAGTCAATCGGGTTTTTAAATAAAAATGACAAAATGTGATTAGACCTTAATGTAAAGTGGGATTTGTGTTGGACACAGACAAACGTAAATTATATTGGACACATATGAAACTGGACTACAGTGTACAGATACGAACCAAAATTATATTGGACACACATGAACCTAAATTATATGGGGCACATACGACACGTAATTATATTGGACAGGTGCGGACGTAAATTATATTGGACACATACGAACCTAGACCAAGTTGGACACATACGAGCCTAAGTTATATTTGACATATACAAAGCTAAATTTTATCGAACAAATACCTACCGAACTTAAATTCAGTCGGCAACTCTTCAGTGCAAAGTGTTTCGGTGCCAAATTTAATCGAAATTCGTCGTCGTACGTACATGGAAAACAAATGACCTCCGTATTTTGTGTTCATTTGATGCACTTTTCCACAAAGAACGCATTGTCCAATAAAAGTAGTGGAATGCGAGAGGCCGGGTGCGTCGAACAGACAAGGGGAGGTATTGACCTGCTGGTGGTGTTGCTGACGTCAGCGGAAGTGTTCGCGTGTTCACGTCACAGCCAGCGGGATGAGAGCAGTTCGCAAGTGTGTAACTCTGTTTCCCAGCGTTTGAATTGTTTTTGTTTACCTGAACATACTAAAGTAGGCCGTCTCTTTAAGAATGCCACGCATTAAGTCGCGGATCATGATCTCTGTCTTTCTGCCTGTCTTTACGTCCCCATCTGGGACAAGCTGTATAATGTTTGCCTTTCTAACAGATCTGTAGCTGATAATGACACACGCAGAATAGTTTTGGAAACCTGGATACGCTGAGTGAAATTAGAATTTCTCAGGGCAGTGTAGGGGAGATTATCGTGTCCTTGGATATGACGCCGTGTAATTTGGTTGTAAGCTGAAATAACATTTCAGATGACTTTGCTGTGTGATTTTTTTTGTGAAAAAAAAACTTTAATTTCGTTATCCTTCGGCCGTCCCCCATATCTGAACCATTTTACCAGGTGCAAGTCACGTTTCTGCCCTGAAGATGGAGGCGGCACTAAACTCCTTCGTGTATTATCCAATGTGCACATTTCTAGTTCTTAATTCTGTTGCGCACACTCGCCGTCCTCTGCATTTGGCCCCTGTTCAGAGCTCCTCCGCAGCCCCCGCCCTCCACCCTCCGCCCCCCGACACGAGCCGCGCAGCGTCACAACGAAACTCCGGGTGAACGACCCAGCTGCAGCTTAAGATTGGTGACTTTTCGTACGTTGGTTGGTTCGCTGCGAAGTCTGTTGATTGATTATAAGATAAGGTGAAGAAGAAGTGCAGTGTCCCTGCGTTTGATTAAGCAGCACATCATGAAGACGGATAGTGGAGACGCGGTCTACTTAAGCCCCGTACTAGATGGAGATGACTGCTCAGTTTTAAGCTCCGGCTGCTTTACCCACGATTCTGTCTGGATAGGCACTTATGGATCTGGGCACGGTGAAGAAGAAACAGTACGTGCCTTTGTGAGGAGTCGAACCCCACCCTCCCGATCTTCCAGCCTGTGGTCTAGTGACCACACTCACTGAGCTACCCCGGCCTTTTGTCGTGAGGTTAGTTAGTTAACTGTGAAATCGACTGGTCGAGAGTTTGGTGTTGGTGTGGCTGATTTATCTGCTTCGAAACTTCTGCATTATTCAGTGATTTATTAAGGCGTTAGTTTTTGCTAATTTGGAGATCAGTCTAGTGTGTGATTGGTTGATGAGTGGCTTTCAGTGCGAGATATGTGATCTGCAGTTTATTTGTTGGCTGGTTGGCTTATTGCTTAGCAAGGGGGTTGGGGAGTTGTGTTGACTGCTCATATTGAACATATTCGTAAAGTTAGCTTAAAGAGAGATTAAGTAGGAAAGTACTGGAAAGAATTGCGTTTTGAAGACCATTACGGTTTGTACTCATTATTATGTATTGCGAGATGCATAGCGTGTGTGGAGAGAGAGGACGTGTTCAGAACAGTGACAGTAAAACCACGACAAGACGAAGAGTTTGGGAAGGCGCGAGCTTCCATGGGAGTACTCTATTGCAATATATCTGGCTTCCAAATAATGTGATTCGACGGTACATAAATGCTGCAGTTGATTTGACGTTGTACAATTATTCTATTCGTTTCGCAGTCCTTCCGTCTTCTACCTACCTGTTCACAGCAGGTGTAGAGGGTTTTTATTTTATTTTCACTTGATCACACTCAGACACACACCACAGTCGGTAAGACTCCTCTGGACGGGTGATCGGCCCTTCGCAGAGACCTCTACCTATACAATTATTGATTAACAAAATTAATCCGGATGCGTGCTGTTGTTTAACCTTTTAAAGACGAAGCGTATCTGTTTTATATAAGGACTCAGTGCGTACCGCGCTGTAAACACTCTCCACTTCGGTTATAAAAACCGGTCTCTTAATGTTTTATAAGGCAAACGTTGCTGTTTGTTCTGAGATCCGTACAAAACACATAAACGCAATGTGGGCACCACGTAGAATTTTTTAATGTTAAACCTGGTGGTACGTGAAGTTACCGCTAGGCTTTAAAAGGCTAATTGGAGACTGTAAAGACGTGCCGGTGGGGGCGAGATTTTCCGGACGCTTCCAGACCGACCCTGAAGGGCACCCAGCCATCGGCCCTCCTTTCCGGGGTTAAAGCGGCTGGGGTTGGCATTGACCACCCGCCTCCCTCTAGCGCCGAGGTTAAAGAAAGAGTAGAGTTATACCACTACTCCCTGTCTAGGCCTTTATGACCTGTTATAGGGTGAAACACGTGACGCGCATGCTCCGTTGCCTCCTGCGTGTGTAGAATGAAGTGTGAGATTCACATGTTTGTGGCTGTGAACACTGTTGTCTTTTCGGACATGACGCCGTGTACTTTGGTAGACATTTCGCGACGTTTCAAGAGGAACATGCTGTCTCAATCTTTATTCTTCTTGTGTAAAGATGGAAGGGAGCAGCACGCTGCTCTGAAACATCAGTAATTTTCCACCACACTGCGCGACGTCACTCTTCGGAAGACAGTATTTTTCTTAACCCTTCAAAGACGAAACGCATTCTGTTTTATATAAGGACTCAGTCCGTACCGCGCAGTAAACACTCTCCACTTCGGTTATAAAAACCAGTCTCTTAATGTTTTATAAGGCAAAAGTTGCTGTTTGTTCTGAGATCCGTACAAAACACATAAACGCAATGTGGGCACCACGTAGAATTTTTTAATGTTAAACCTGGCGGTATGTAAAGTTACCGCTAGGCTTTAAACGGTTAAGATGAGATATGGCGTTGTGCGTGAGTAGAACAAAGTAAAGGCAGCTGTCGACTGCCATTACAAACTATTTTTAAACAAGCGTTTAGTATCTAAAATGTGCCGCATACCTGTGTCTGATGGTGGCTCAAGCAAAGCCGTAACTGCTGGGGTAAGTCGGACACCAGAACATTTCTCTAAAAATAGTTGTGATGGCAGGTCTGCAGCCTTATTTGTTTTAGACAGTATAGTTCTTGTGCAAACTGTTTATAATGCTTTCTGTTAGTTAAATGCTTTGTTTTAGTAAGTTTAACATAGTAGAAAGAAGTTAAGTAACCAGCGAGTACGACTGATCAACACGTTTACGCCATGTGTGTGGCAGCCATGGCTCCCATAAACCAATTGCAGTATTTGTCTATTTCATTGTGTAATTGGGAGTGCATTGCACAAAACGGCGGTTAAGTTTCAGTTTTCGGTTCCGCAGAGTGGGTAACTGCCAAAGCTGTTGTTCACGTTAGCACTCTGTGTAACCGGATGATTTCATTCGTCTGGGATATGACGCTGCGTCGCTAAACAGTCCGATCCCGACGTTTCGAGAACACGTCGTGTCCTCATTTTCTTGGACATTTCGACCTATGAACCTGAGGGCACTGCAGACTGCAGATCACGAGATGATATCTGCGAGAGAATCGTCATGTCTGGCGCGGTGCGGGGGACTGCTGGCTATAAGAAGGAATACAGGGTTGTTATTAATAGGAGTGATAAGCAGTTCTGCTGCTACAGACAGGTTAAATTCATCAGGCATTTCGAGTAGTGTGCAGTAAGCGAGACTTCGAACGAATGTTTTCGGGATGGGTAGTAGCGACTTGTCATTCGCCATGAAATCTTGTCTATGCCTATCTGTTGCACTTCTGGCGGGGATCAACTCATTTTCTGTGGACAGTACATTGCCTCGCAACGTTAGAATCCGTTTACACGTTGACGCAACGTCACGTACCAGAAGAACGGAAAGTCAGCTACACCGCCGCCAAAGAGCCTAAGAGTTCGGATGGAGTGTCTCTTTCACACTCTTACATATTTGCTCTTTTCTCATTTCGTTCTTTATTTCTTTCGTCCGTTCCTTTCGCACTGAAATGTACCTTGCAGTAGATACGAACAGATTAATTTCAAGCAAAGCGGTTGAAATTGCCGTAACTGTGAAGACTTCCGGCTTTCCGTACGTGACGCAGTAGAGCCGGGTTGAAATGTGTCGACGTTTCGGATGGTAGTGCTGCCTCTATCTTTTAGTTAGAAGCCTTAAGATAGAGGCAACAGGTACATCCGAAACGTCGGTAAATGCCCAACGGCGATATGTGAACACGGTAATGAACCTTCGGGTTCTATGAAAGCAGGATGTTTCTCCATCTCCTGTGAGCAATCGGCCGCTCAAGGTACAGTCTGTGCCACGTTTTAGTCGGTTGGTTAACCTTTTAAAGCCTAGCGGTAACTTTAAGTACCTCCAGGTTTAACATTAAAAAATTCTACGTTGTGCCCACATTGCGTTTATGTGTTTTGTACGGATCTCAGAACAAACAGCAACTTTTGCCTTATAAAACATTAAGAGACTGGTTTTTATAACCGAAGTGGAGAGTGTTTACAGCGCGGTACGCACTGAGTCCTTATATAAAACAGATACGCTTCGTCTTTAAAGGGTTAACCTTTTAAAGACGAGCGGTAATTTACGTACCACCAGGTTTAACATTAAAAAATTCTACGTGGTGCCCACATTGCGTTTATGTGTTTTGTACATATCTCAGAACAAAGAGCAACTTTTGCCGTATAAAACTTTAAGAGATTGGTTTTTATAACCGAAGTGGAGAGTGTTTACAGGGCGGTAC